>JAMKQA010008401.1:0-14053 GCA_024699735.1 Posidonia australis | reverse complement strand
AAATGATACAACTTTGATTATGTTTATGCAATATCTTTGCATTATGCACTTGACCCGAAAATAAAGAGTGATACTCCAGAGCATTAGGACACACCCCTACACATCATGCACCTACTAGCATAAGGCACTAAGCATAGCATGGCATATCACCCTCGGGCGTACAGCAAGAGGATGAAAGGCCGACATTCATTTGCAAAAGAGAAATCATTAGAAGACCGATTCGTCAGGCGTGCGAGGGTGCCTAACACCTTCCTCGCACGTAACAGGGATCCTTACCCTCATTTCTGGTTTTACGCAGCACCTTTTTATTTTGTTTACATGATTCTTCATGTGTTTTATGGTTTTCCTCGTCTTCCATAATAGACTAGGTGGCGACTCCTGCATTTTGCATTTTTTCCTTTTTCTTTTTGCCGTGGCTTTGCCGCTCCTTTGGCACACACACCACTTACCCGTGTGGGCCACCCCTGTCGGCATGGTTACAGCCATCTGTGGAGCTCGTCGTCGTCGGAGAAGAACGGTCGAGACGCCATTGACCCGCCGTTTCAACAGCTAGATGGATCATCGGCACCGATAGATCTCTCCCTCTCCTCCTCTTTTTGCTTTCTTCACCCTCTAATGAGGGATCGTTCGCCGGGGAGGTCTTGGATAGTCTCCCGAGTCCTCTACCGCTGGCTATCTTCGAATCCTCTACCGCTGGCGATCTTTGAATCGCCGGCGGTCATTGTCTTTTTTTGTATTTTTTCTTTTACTTTTTTTCCCTTTAGTTTTAGGTAGTTTGCGTTTGAGTTCACTTTTATTACTGTTGAGTCTTTTTGTTTATGTTCAAGTCCCTGGTATTTTAAATAATCCTTTAGTTTCTTTATTATTATTGTAAATATTGCATGCTTTACCCTATTACATTTTAATTTCATTATCAGTTCTGTAAGTAAATGTTTTCTTACAATTAAACCCATGCATCTATGTTTTCTTTATAATTAAGTCCTAAATATTTGCATTTGGCCCCTAGAATTTTTTAAAATGAATTTTCTTTGTGAAATTTGTATTCTGGACCCTAAAGGATTTTAAAATCACATTGATCATCATTAAAATTGAATTTTTATCACATTTAAGTCTGATCTTTTGCAATAAGCCCCTAGAGTTTTTTAAAACGAATTCTTCTTAGCAATTTTGCATCCTGAACCCTAACAAACCTCGTAATTGCCCTGATCAATATGAAAGCTCAATTTTTATCACAGTCAAGCCCAGAAATTTTGCACATAAGTCCCTAAATCCTTAATAAATAATTCCTAAACATAGAGAATTTGTATATAGACCCTTAGTTTAATTTTAAATCCATCATTTAGGGTTTTAAATGTTTTCTTGCAAATTTTTGATGTTTTCCCACTTATTGCATTTCAAATTTTGCATTTAATCATAGATTCTATTTAAAAATCATGTTTTCATTGTGAATTGCCCTTTAGCTTTACATTTTAATCACATTTGCACTTATGTGTGAATTTTGCACTTTAGACCCTGAGTTTTCAGGAAATTATCTAAGTGCAATTGTCACACATCTCAGTGCCACATTATCATTGGATCCATCATCTACATATTGGAGTAGAAGTCAGAAATATATTTTTCATCCAGATCCTCACTCTTTTTGTGAATTTTGCATTTTAGTCCTTGTGTTAGTTATTTATTGTGTTTACATCGTTTTGTTGTTCTTCCTCTCTATGTTTTCTTGCAAATTACTTTTTTTGGACATCTTGCATACATTTTGACATGTCTCAGACCATGCATCATCCCCATACATGCATTTATCATATCTGGCCATTAAAATGACCAAATGGCCCCTATGCCTCCAATCCATGTGCATGCATCTTAATTTTCCCACTCAGCCTTGCATAGTCCTTGTCCAAGCCATCCCTTAACACGTTTTACACATTTAGGCACTTATTCACACATTTCACATAAGTTTCATCACATTTGCGCATCGGTCCCTCCTTTTTAAGTGAGATTGCATCTCATGTGTTTCTTTCTTGGATTTTTCTCTACTTTGTTTTCGAAGTCTCTCGCCCTACATTCGATTTGATTCTCTTTAATCCTACATTTTGGATTTTTTAATTTGACTTGGATTTCATCGCCGAAGGGCGTACACGAACTGGCCGAAAGGCCCACATTGGCCCATTTGCGGATTATTTCTCCCTTTTGATTTTCATGACTTTTTTCACGATTCCAAGGACTTAGGTTGACCCCACTTTTTATCTTTTTGATATCAGTATGATTTTCCCTAACATTTTGTCCAAAAACATCATCATTTTATGTGATTTTCTTCACTTATCATCGTTTGTCTGTTTTATGTGGGTTTCTTTGCAATTTTCCCATTCAGATCTCCATGGAGTTTTCTGTGCTTCTAATATTTTGGGTCTGTTGTATTTTTGATCCCTTTGACATTGGTGTGATTTTCTGAGTCATTCTTTTCAAAAACATCATCATTTTATGTGAATTACTTCACATGTCAAAGTTTGTCTGTTTTACGTGGACTTCTTTGCAATTTTTCCACCCAAATTTCCGCAATATTTTTCATGATTTTGCTGACCAAAGTTGTTTAAATTTTTTATTTTCTTGAGGCCTGTATGATTTTCCAAACCATTCTTTGCAAAAACCTCATCATTTCATGTGATTTTCTTAGTCGTGTCATACTTTGTGATTTCGTCATTTCATGTGGATTTCTTCACAGTTTTCACATACCATCTTGCACATCCATCCAGTCTTGTCTTGGCATTCATAGTGGCATGTTTAGAGCACGACTTAGGCTTAGCAAGCATTTCATCCAACCTTTATGCAAGCAAATTAGACTAAAAAGACTGAGTTTCTCGGGCGTACGAGGGTGCCTAACACCTTCCTCATGCATAATAGGAATTGTTACCCATCCTCTGGTTAGCAGACATCCGGCCTTCACATTTGCATCTCATGCATTCAATCTTTTGTGGTTTTCCTCATATTTCCCTTAAAAGATTAGGTGGCGACTCCTTTTCTTTTTGTTTTATCCTATCTTACGCCTTCGCCATCTTAGCATGATTGTGATCTCCTCCCTCTAGCGCGACTCCGTGCCGAATCCTCGAGTTGGCATGGTCACAATTGGCATTGGATTCAATTCTTTTTGTTTGTTTTTATTTGTTTGTTTTGCATTGCATTGTATTTTTTCTCTATTTTTCCTTAAATAGACTTGATGACAACTCCCCTTATCCATTGTTTTATTTGTATGTGTTTTCCTGTGTTTTTGAGTGGAGCGTCCCTATCCTCAGACTCACCACTTTCATCATGGCCTTATCGGTCCTCGTGTCCTCTTCCCACAGATATAGGCGCACGGGGGTTCCCCCTCGCCGACATGGTCACACTTACAGACTATTTATTCTCTCCTGGGACAATATTTACAAAGATCAAGAATGTTCTTTTTTCTTTCCTTCTTTTTTCTTTCTCTTCATTTTTCCAATTTTGAATTTTTCCTTATTTTTTATTTTCTCTTTTTTTACCCTTTTTTCACTCTCTTTTTCTTTTCTCTTTTTTTAAATTTTTTTTCATTACTAAAAGGGAAGGATTACAAATATTACACTTGATAAACAAAAGGGAAGAAAAATTTACAAAGAATTTTGGAACCTATTACAAGTTTCTATAAAAAGGGAAAACATGAAAATTAAACTACAAATGTCTTGTTTATAATGTCTGTTCAAATATTCATCTTGTGACATTCATCATTCCACACAAATAAAAGCTAGAAATTAGTAGAAAACCAAACAATGTGTTAAACACTATATCTATTGTGTCTAACATAAGACGCTGCAGATCTTGCGTTCAACACCCCTGTTTCAAAAAGCTATACAGAAACACTTCCAAAACAAGTGCTTAAAGGATTGATTTAAGTTTTCTCTTTGTTAATAATGTTTTAAACCTACTTTCTTTTTAGGATGCCTAAAGCTTAGGTAAGGCTTTCCTTAGGGTTAACTATTGGTCCTCACATAATGGGTAAAATGATATCTACTTCTTTGGTACTACCCCTACCCCAACACCTAAGGGTTTTTTGGTAGCCTTGAGTACGCTTAGATCCCTACCCCATAGGGTTAGAGCTCAGCATACCTAGGATTGGTCGGATACCTCGCGTTTCAATCACAAAATCATAGAAGGGGGTGGGAGAATACAATTCTTAACTCGAGGTTTTGACTTACTTTTACAAGAGTCAAGAGAGAGAAGAGTGACCTATGTGAAAGTAAATGACAACACAAAGACCTCCTCTAAATCCTTTACAATAAGGGTGCTTAGGATTTAAGCAATTATTTTGTGTAACCCAAGAAAAGACAATCAAATTAGTTCCCAATGAGGGCCATGCAAGTCATAGAGAAAACTCGATTTTATTTTGGATTTTGAAAGGCATCCAAAGATCAAGGCTTTGGTCCCTACGGTAAAGCCAATCACTTCACAACTTAGTCCTTGGGCAAGTTATAAAAAGAAAATAGAAGAAAATTTTGAAAATAGAATGGGATTCTATTCAAATGTGTAAGACGTTGAAACTGATGCGTCTTACGTAAGACGCAAGCAGATCTGCATATAACACACTAATAGTGAATTTTTTAGAAAATTTGTCATTTTTAATTCAACCACCTTTCCTCTCGAAAATCAAAATCAAATGAGAGGTGGTTGCATGCATATTTAAGCATATAAAAGCCCAAACAAAATTCAGGAGTCATGGTGCCTCAAAACACTATGAGGACTTTCTCTATAGGCTCGAAAATCTACGAAATAAAAATAAAATTACTATAGACACCTCAATTTCACAATCACTCACTAACACGCTCCTTTGAAAGAATTTTGCAGTCACTCACATGACCAATAAACTTACTCAAACAGCTCAACAGATAGCCTAGTGGCAATCTACTAGGAGTGGAAGAATAGCCTTGGTGAACACGACAACAAAAATGATGGCTTGGCCAAGGTCCTCCAGCGACCATTGGTAGAGTTTCAACGTGCTCTTCGATCATATACTTGACAAGTGGCTCCCCAACCAAGCTGATTTAGTGAACAGGTTGTTGTGGTGACACTACTTACTTCCAACACCATTTGACTGGGTGAACAAGTTATTGTGGTAAGACAATGCCTACATCCAACACTGCCCGATTGAGCGAACAGGTTACTGTGGCTAGACGGCCTACAAGAAGCACTAGTCGATCGAGTGAATAGGTCATTGTCACGAGACAATGCCTACATCCAACACTAGTTGATCAAGCGAATTGATTACTATGGTGAGACAATGCCTACATCCAACACTCGTTGACTAAGTGAATAGATTGTTGTGGCGAGACAACGCCTACAAACAACACCAGCAGACTGAGCTAACAAGTTGCTATGGCAAAATGGCCCACACTTGGCATTAGCCGATCAAGCAAGCAAGTTGTTGCGGTGAGCATACCCACCTCCTCGACCACATCGCTCTCTTCAGACATTTCAATCAACAATAGAAAGGTTGATCAATCAATGATAGAAAGGTCAATAGATGAACGATAGACAAGTTAACCGTTTGAACAAGTCATTGTGGCAAGCATGCTTAGTAATTGGCACACCACATCATATACCTAACAAGTTGCCCCCAATAGGGCCAACCGATCGAGCAACTCTCATTTGCGTGAATGCCTAGTAATTGGCACTCTATTAATTGAATACCTGATCCAGACCAAGTAGTGTTATCATCAAGTGCCGAGCAAGTAGACGCAGAAAGCATGGTGCAAGCCTATGAAAGCTTTACTGCATCACTGACACTAGAGGAAAGCTTTTCGTAAACCTACAAATTTCTCACCGGTGAGGGTTGTTGTTGACATTAAAATTTTGAGCTCAATACAAGCTCATGAAGAATTGAGGCCCATCAAAATTGGACTCAATATGCATGACACACCTCCATGAAGGCCAAGGGATAATCTACTGATCTAGCTACATAAGAGAACACAACCGACATATTCCACTGCTTGGATACAAGGTGGAATTATTTTGAAAGGGAGAAGATATTGCTGAGATAATCTACTCTTAGATACTTTGAATTTAAATTCAAAGATATTCAAATTCGAATTCAAGACAAGCGGCCTTCCTATAAATAAAGGCCCCTCTCTTTCATTGAGAGGGGATGGGCATACCTAGAGATCTACCTAGAGAGATCTGCAACTACATCCATCCATGAACAATCTACATCTACACAAAAGAGACTAGGAACCAACAATAAATCAATATTGAGACAAACGAGATAGATAGAAGGGGATCAAATCCAAAGAAAGAATATAGAGACATAGTTTGATACGAGACATCTATTAATCAGACATATATCATAAGATTGAGGATATAGATGAGAGAACCCATCCCACATATACTCAAATCCCTCAAGATAGAGGAGATAGACATCCCGAGATAGAGGATATAGATGAGAGAACCCATCCCACATATACTCAAATCCCTCAAGATAGAGGAGATAGACATCCCGAGATAGAGGATACAGACAAATTGAGACATTGACATACTACATATATATATATATATATATATATATATATATCCCCATATCGATATGAGACAAAGATCGACAAAGAGATACAGAGGTTGAGACAGAGACCTCAACACCAACGATCGAGACAGAATTTCACCTTGCTCAATGTTGCACTTGCATCCGCACTCACATTCAAGGAGATGAGGAGAACACTTCCTGATATTGTAAGGTTTCCTCTACCCTTTTGAAATTGCTTCACCATAGAGTAATACAAGCACCCAAATTGCATTTATCTAGTAGATTGCCATTAACGTGATATTGAAATCACATATATTCCTTATCGCCCTTACATGTGATATTACATCATGTATTACTTGACATTATATTCAATAATACAAACTCATATGCATTATGTATGATTCATATATTTCATATTGTCCTTATATGCAATGTCACATAAAGTATTATTCAACCCTATATTCAATAATACAAATTAATCCACGAATTTGATATATGATTACATGCACATCTTTGATCTTATATGTCAATGAAGAATTTAAGGACCTCTATCGGTCAACATGTCCAAGCTTGGGCTTGGCACTTGTTTGCTTTAGTGTTAGTGCAGTTTGTGTCATTCAGCCTTGAACCATGTCGACCGACCGATCCCACATCAACATAATCTTGACATTATATTCCAGTGTGCTGAAGTGGTATGTCTTCGACCTCAAATCGGCCCGATCGATAGATCTTGCATCATACATGTGTCGTTCGATCTCAATTCCATATCAATATGTTAGCTTTGACACTATATTCGAGCATACATAAACATTAATGGTGTTCGACCTCAAACTAGGATGGACAATCGATCCTATAATTGTGTTAATTTTGACATTATATTTGAATATGCATGAAAACATATAATAATCTCAACAATATATTCGTGATTACATATGAATCAATCTTTATATTTTAATTTCTTTTGTTCTTTTATTTTAGAATACGTGTGTGACAATCGTTAACAAGGTTCTCCTATGATAATTAATAGACTCTCATCACAAGTGGTCTTGGAGAAGTCCAACCAATAAAAATTCATGATATTCCCTAAGATTTGTTGAAAATTATAAATTCCTCATGAGGTGAAAAAAGATCTGCAAGCATCATTTTAGTAAGTAGACATGTAAAAACACCCAAACTTGAGTTTTAAAGCTACATGATTATAACTAACATTAAAACTTGGAAGAAGTCCAACAACATCAATTTTATTTAAGAACGACTGAACATGTGTATTTTATCTCTTTCCATAATTTGCACTAAAATTTCAGTTATTGCTTTAATGGTATAATTATCTATTATATTAAACGAACTCCCCCCTTCCCTCCTATGGACCGGACATTGTTAATGTCTCAAATTATCCTTTATAAATTTACTATTTGTCCAAACTTGAACGATTTAACTAATACAAAATTACCAAAAAAAAGTCACTTCTATTTAAATTTCAAATTGCGTTATTTCTTGAATTAAAATTAAAATCGCATTACTGTCATGATTAAGCTAAGCAATACGAAATTATCAAAAGAAAGGTCAATTCTATTTAAATTTGAAATTTGAAATCTTTCCAAAATTAAAATTGAAATCTCATTATTGTCAATTTGAAATCTCAGTAATTTCTCTGATTTATAGTTATAAACTTAATTTCAAATTTTCATGCTAACAAATTTTCTTAATTCGATTTGAATTTGAAACTTGAAATCTTCCCTAATTAAGATTTAATATTGACTGCAAGTGTAATCAAAATCGTTTATCTCTAAAATCACTCAATCCATTCATGCAACCTACACGTGCATTTCATTAGTATACACTAAAAACCTCTCTTGGAGTAATTTCCTTCCAATTCGTTTCAAACCGCTTGTGACACCTAGTTTTCATTCACTTCCTTCCTAGTTGGAATTAACATCAGATGGAGTTGTACCGAGACATTTTAGTGGACTTCCCCATTCACATTGGTACAAGTTGTGTTAATCAGACGATCATGTTCCCTTGGCCCACTTAATTGCAACCTATTCTTTTCCTAAAGTGCGACGAAGCCATACTTCAAAGTACGGTCTTAACCCTGTGAATATAGAATTGCCAAGAACAACACGATTGGATGGGCTGCATGATAACGTCAAGTAAATCACTATAAACTAATACAACACATTCTAAAACATAAATAACAAATGAACCTAGGAAGCACGAGTAACCTATCAAATTCACACACAACAAATTAGCTAACCAAACTTATGAATATAACTCGGAAAATAAACCACATCCAACAATCAACAAAATTGGGCACCACCTTCGTGTTTTTTTTTTTTTTTTTTTTTTTTTTTTTAAATATAGAAACAACAAAACCCCGTGCTCATCCAACCACACCAGAACAACACGGCTGTACTCCATTCCTCCTAAATGAGGAGCCTTCTCATCATAACGCTACTGATTGGTAAATTCCAAGCTAGGCCCCTGCTCCTTTGTCCACTTCTCCCTGTTAGTGCAAACCTGCACAAGTAAAGACAACCATAGAATAGATGACCGATCCGGCCATACCTACGCCTGTCCCTCTCTTTCAACTTTCTGCTTCTTCTTCTTGGAGTTCCCTTCTTGTTCTTGTTCCTCCTCTTGGATATTCCTTCATCTAGTTGTTGATGTAGTAGTAGTAGTTGTTGTTGTTTTTGTTCATCTTTGGGCCATGGCGGAGGAGAACGGAGAGCGCAAGGCATTCGCCACGCCACCGAGATCCGACGAGGTGGAGAATGGCTTCCACAAGTACCACAAGCCATCCAAAAGACGCTGCTGCGTCCTCTGCGGTGGCTGCACGGTCATGGTCCTCACCGTCATCGCCGCCGTCGTATTCGTGCTCGCGCTCACCGTCTACAAGGTACGCGGCCCCGAGATGAAGCTCAACTCCATCACAATCCTCCCGCAGAGCACCACACGAGACGAGACCAACACGACGATTGTGGTGGACGCGTCGGTCAAGAACCCTAACGCCGTCGCGTACCACTTCGACGACACCACGACGTCGTTCCACTACAAGGGCGTCGTGCTCGGAGAAGCCGACGGGCCGTCGGGGAAGGTGGGGGCCCGCAGGACGTACCGCTCGAACGTCACCATGTCGGTGCCCACCGATCAGGTCGTTAACATCGTGCTCGACGGAGGGTTGGATTCTGACAAGGTGGCGATCGACAGCGCGACGAAGTTGGGAGGGCACGTGAAGATTCTCGGGTTGGTGAGGCATCATGTGGACGTGGGATTGAACTGCACAGTGACGGTGGCCGTGGTGAATTTCACCGTTGTTGATCAGCGTTGTTGGCAGCACGTGTGGATTTGATCTCTGGTTTGCTTGCTTCATTTTTTTACGGCTTTCTCGCTCTCTTTCTCTGGTATAATAGTCATGTTGTTGTCCCTATAATTAAGGGGCTAATCTTGTGGGCTTCGTTAATTAATGACACCAGGGTTGTTCTCTGTAGTTTCTACAGTTGTTAACCCGCTGTCATTGAAGTCTCTACTTTATTTGCGTGTGCTATTTATAGATGCACTGGTCTACTCTGGAAAGTTGGAATCGCTCAAGATCATGTATGTATGCATCTTCATCAAACAAATGCTTTGACTTTTAATTCTTATTATATATTTGTCATTCATGATAATTATCACAATTTCTTTTGCCTCAAACGTTGTTCCAAAGAATGTTTTCCTTCCACCCGAGCTCATTTCACTGTAGATCGAGAAGGTCGTCCAGGGCACCACCGTAGGTCCATGGCATATTGGCATCTGCCAACTTGTTTGTAAGCTCTTAGTATAGTTCTGCCTTTTGATCGCGAGTTCAATTTGAATCTGCAAGTTTTCAGTATGGGTCTTCCTTTGGATCAAAGTTTTTTTTTTTTTTTTGATATCGATATGTATATATTTTCTCTTTGTAGTCTGTGAGATTCGAACCTGAGAAAAATAAAGGAGTTCCACTTCTCTTAGTCAACTGTACTAGTAGTTGGTTTCCTTTGGATCAAAGTTACTTGAATGGAAAGCAACAGTGATCGATTACTGTAAGATCATGTATGTGGTTGGTCCTTTATGTGTATTGGTTTGTAGGAAATGGCTGAGTTGCTGGGAGTTGTTTCACTGTTTGGTCTTTAGTTTAGTTGATCAAATGAAGTTATTTGATTAACAAAACGAATGATTTAGTGGGAGTTTGTTTTCCTTCAAACTTGAAAAGAATACATATTCCATTTTACTAGCTCCCTAAAGGAGAAATACTTACAAAAGACTCATGCGCACCCTTAGTCCTATTCTGACATGGGCAGAGACCTGGTCAGATGGGCATGTTCCTAGAATGAGATTGATTGCTGCTCTTGGATGTGTGTGTTTTTTGGAAAATCTTTAGGATGTCGATGTTGATTTTTATTTTTATTTTTTTTTGTAAATGGTAAGTTAGTATTAATATCACTCGTGGTTATATAAACTACCATCAAGAGTTAAGATCTGTCCAAAATTACATGCCTCCTGGAGCCTTTAGTTCCCGTCAAAATAAAAGCTAATGTTCATTTGACTAAAAATATAGTTTCATAGAAGTTCAACCAAAAAATGATACATGTAGTCCATTTGAATTAACAAAATATTAATCACTACATGACTTGTTCTTCAACAGGATCAAGTAAGCTCTGAGATTGTTCAGCCACTGCCAAAGAGTTTTGTGGAGCTACTTGTGCTTACTCTAAATCCCAAGATTGTTGCATGGCAGACAATGTGTAGAGGATCTCTTCTTTTTCGAAACTTGTACCTAGATTTGCTATCCAACAATGCATAAGAGAAATAATATCATTGATAATCAAGCTGAAAAGTTTCTTGTTCCTCCAAAAATTCTAATGTTTCTATCATTCCATATAGACCAGAATATGGCTTGAATTAAAGTATGCCATCCATTTATAGGAATTTCAAATTTTAATGTAGGTGGAGAGTTAAATAAATCCTCAATCTAGAAAACTGTAGGATATATTGTGCCTGAAATGAAAAAATTCCATATAGAACCAGCAACTAGGCAATGAATAAATAAGTGTGTATTTGTTTCACAATGAACATTACAAAAAATGCATCTATCTGAGCCAGTCCAACCTCTCTTGCACAAGTTTTCTTTGGTAAATACTTTGTTAAAGAGAACCAGCCATGAGAAAAGTTTGATTTTGAGAGAAACCTAACTTTTCCAAATCTCAGGAGATAATTGAAACCTGTAACCTCCATCGTTTAGAATTTTATAATAGGACTTTACAGTGAAATTCTTATTAGGTGTTGGGCCTCATATAATACTATCATCTTCAGAAAGTAAATCTGTATTACTTAGTATTTCTACTAGTCAATCTGCCTGAGCCTGAATAAGTGGATGATTATCATATGATGTAGAGTTAGAGAATAGACTCCCAAAATCACACATGAATACCTCTAAGACTTTCTTAACTAAAGCTTTTTTATGTATTGCAATTTTGTACAAGTCTGGAAACATATTCTTAAGTTTTTCTCCCTTCCACCACCTACTATTTCCATTTTTAACCTGAAAGGAAGAGATGCAGTTTACAATATCAAAGCAACCTTTGGTGACTTGCCATAGGAGGGAACTTTTTCCAACTGAGGAATTTAGTATAATACCAGGCCATGTCCTTGAAAAGTATCTAGCCATTAATAATTCTTTCCATTTTAAGTTGTAAGAATTAGATAGGAGTTGCTATAAAAGTTTGCTTCTAAGTGCCAAGTTGAAATTCCTCAAATTTATTATTCCCCATCCTTTTTGTGCTTTTGGTCTACAAATGGAGACCCATTTGGCAAAATGAAAGGCAGTGATTGTTGAAGAGCACGATTTCCATATAAATCTACTTCTAAGCTTGTCAATCTCCTTTTCCACCTTGGTGGGAAAGTGGAGTATTGATAGGTAGTAAGTAGGAATAGCTGTGAGGGCTGCATTGACAAGAGTCAGTCTTCCTCCTAAAGATAAATATTTAGCTTTCCAAAGGGATAACTTGTTAGAAATTTTCTCAATTACAAGGGTCCAGTCCTTATAAGTGGCTTTCATGTAATGTAGAGGTAGTCTAAGATATTTAATTGGCAGAGTTTCTACCTTACATCCCAAGATTTGAGAAAGTCTGGTGGTGAAATGATCTGAAACTCCAATACTAGTGAGGGAGGACTTGTGAAAGTTGATTTTAAGTTCAGAGCAAGATTGGAAACAACATAATATTCTCTTAATGTTTATTATATTTTCCTTTTTTGCAGCTAGAAATAAAATGATGTCATCAGTGTATTGTATGTTCAAAATGTTGAGCCCTCCATTAGGGAATTGAATCCCAGATATGAGGTTAATACTTGATGCATGGGCTAACATCCGATTCAGAATATGGGTGGCCACAATGAAAAGGAGTGGGGAAAGAGAATCCCCCTGTCTTAGGCCATTAGAGGCATTGAAGTATCCTTTGAGAGAGTTATTAATCAAGACAGAGAATCTAGCATGATTGATGCACATTTTAATCTAATTGATCCATTTAGTTCCACAACCTAATCCCTTGAGAGAGTTTACTAAGAAGTCCCAATTGACATTGTCAAAAGCTTTTTCAAAGTCTAGTTTTAGAACATAGCTAGAAATATTAGCCACTTTCATGTAGTGAATTGTTTCCTGTGCAACCAGGAAACAATCACCTATGTACCTTCCCGAAAGAAATGCACATTGAATTATCAATGATATTATTAAGAATGGGAGTAAATCTGGATGTAAGGGTCTTTGTTATAATTTTGTATACACTATTTACTAGGCGTATAGGTCTGAAATCTTTTATGCATTGTGCTCCTTCCTTTTTTGGTACTAAAGTAATAAAGGTTTGATTAATAGGAACTAAAAATTCAGAGTATGAAGAATGATAGAGATGTTGGAAAATCTCCATGATATCAGGCTTAATGGCTTCCCAGTAATCTTGAAAGAACATCAGAGGGAAGCCATCTGCACTTGGAGTCTTATCTTCAGGCAATAGACCTATATTAGTTTTAATTTCTTCCATAGAAAATGTACCTTCTAAAACCTCTGGATTCATAATTTTATTGTGCAGCAAAGCATCCCAGATAAGAGAAGGGATGCTCCTTTTGGGCTTATTAAACTGCCATACAAAATGATTTTCAATTTCTTTACATATTTGGATAGGGGAAGATGTCAGATTATCCCTTACATAGAGGGAGGAGATAGCATTAATTCTCTTACGATATTTTACCATATTATGAAAGAAGACTGTATTTAGGTCTCCTTCTTTTAGCCCTTGGACTTTTGATTTTTGTTTCCAATATGCCTCTTGCTTTTGCAATAAAGGGTAATGCTCAGTGTGACCGTGTCCACCGGATTGGGAGGCGGGAAAGGGATCACAGCCATGCCATTGGATGGCGAAGGTGCAAGGACAAGAAGAAAAAGAAAAGGAGTCGCCACCTAGTCTTTTAAGGGAAAGACGAGGAAAACCACAAAAGGATGAATGCATGCATGAGATGCAGATAGGA
>JAMKQA010008400.1:0-29683 GCA_024699735.1 Posidonia australis | reverse complement strand
GATGGCCCAGTATGCCAGCGAGTCTCTTTCCCCTACCGTCCAGGAGGACGTTCCTACCTCCGAACACTCCTCCTTTGTGTCTGCCCCTGTTATTGCAGTCACCTCTGCTTTTGCCTTAGCTTCTGGAGGACCTCCACCTCCTCATTTCCGTGTTCCCGTGTCACCTTTTCGGATTTCTGAACCATCACTGCCTGCTTCTAGGATGATGTGTTTTGTTGTCCTCCCTCGGGACCATTATCGACTGCCTCTCGATTTGCATGTCCACTTTTCGGATCTCCGAACAATCACCGCCTGCTTCTTAGATGATGCATTCAGTTGTCCTCCCACTAGACTGTCACTGACTGCCTTTTCGTTGGTGTGTCTGCTTTTCAGATTTCCGAACCATCACCACCTACTTCTCGGATGATGTGCTCAGTTGTCCACCTTCTGGATCGTCACGGACTACCTCTCGCTTGGCATGTCCGCTTTTTGAATTTCTGAACAGTCACCGCCTACATCTTGGATGATGTGTTTGGTTGTCCTCCACCAGGACCGTCACCGACTGCCTCTCGGTTGGCCTGTCCGCTCTTCGGATCTCCGAACCATCACCGCCTGCTCCTCGGATGATGCGTTCGGTTGTCGTCCGCTTAGACCGTCACCAACTACCTCTCGGTTGGTGTGTCTGCTTTTCGGATTTTCGAACCATCCCTGCCTGCCTCTTGGATGATGTGCTCGGTTGTCCTCCTTCTGGATCATCACCAACTGCCTTTCGGTTGGCGTGTCTGCTTTTCGGATTTCTGAACCATCACCGCCTGCTTCTTGGATGATGTGTTTGGTTGTCCTCCACCTGGACCATCACCGACTGCCACTCAGTTAGTGTGTCCACTCTTCAGATCCTCAAACCATCACCACCTGCATCTTAGATGATGCATTCGGTTGTCCTCCCTCGGTACCGTCACCGACTGCGTCTCGATTGGTGTGTCCACTTTTCAAATTTCTGAACCATCACCACTTGCTTCTCGGATGATGTGTATGGCTGTCCTCCCTCGGGATTGTCATCAACTGCCTCTCGGTTGGCATGTTCACTTTTCAGATCTCTGAACCATCACTATTTGCTTCTTAAATGATGCGTTCGGTTGTCCACCCACTAGACTGTCACTAACTGCATCTCGGTTGGTGTGTCCGCTTTTCAGATTTTCGAACCATCACCACCTACTTATCGTAAAATGTGCTCGGTTGTCCTCCTTCCAGACCGTCACCAACTACCTCTCGATTGGCATGTCTACTTTTTGGATTTCTGAACTGTCACCGCCTACTTCTCGAATGATTTCTTTGGTTGTCCTCCACCTGGACCGTCACCAACTACCTTTCGGTTGGCCTATCCGCTCTTTGGATCTCCGAACCATCACCGTCTACTTCTCGGATGATGCGTTCGGTTGTCGTCCCTCTGGACCGTCACCGACTGCCTCTCAGTTGGTGTGTCCGCTTTTCAAATATCTGAACCATCACTGTCTACTTCTCAGATGATGTGTTTGGTTGTCCGCTATCAGGACCGTCACCGACTACCTCTCGGTTGGTGTGTTCGCTTTTCAATTTTTCGACCCATCACCACCTGTTTCTCGGATGTTGTGTTCGGTTGTCCTCCCTTAGGACCGTCATAGACTGCCTCTCGATTGGCGTGTTAGCTTTTCGAATCTACCAAACCATCACCGCCTAATTTTCGGATGATGTGTATAGCTGTCCTCCGTCTGGACCATCATCGACTGCCTCTCTGTTGGCATGTTCGCTTTTCGAATCATCACTGCTTGCTTCTCGGATGATGTGTTTGTTTGTCCCCCCTATGGACCGTCACCGTTTGCCTCTCGTTTGACGTGTTTGCTTTTCGGATTTTCGAACCATCACCGCCTACTTCTCGGATGATGTGTTTGGTTGTCCACCCCCCGAACCGTCATCGACTACCTGTCGATGGCGTGTTCGCTTTTTGGATTTCCGAACCGTCACCGCTTGCTTCTCGGATGATGTGTTTTGTTGTCCTCCCTCTAGACCATCACCAACTGCCTCTTAGTTGGCGTGTTTGCTTTTTGGATTTCCGAACCATCATCGCCAGCTTCTCGGATGATGTGTTCGGTTGTCCCCCCTCTTGACCGTCATTGATTGCCTCTCAGTTGGCGTGTTTGCTTTTTGTATTACCTAACCATCGCCGCCTGCTTATCGTATGATGAGTTCGGTTGTCCACCCTATGGACCGTCACCGACTGCCTTTCGGTTGGTGTGATCGCTTTTCGGATTTTCGAACCATCACCGCCTACATCTTGGATGATGTGTTTGGTTGACCTCCCGCTAGACCGTCAACAACTGCCTCCAGGGTGGCGTGTTTGCTTTTCGGATTTCCTAACCATCACTGCCTCGTTCTCGAATTATGTGTTGGTTGTCCTCCCTTAGGACCGTCACTGACTACCGCTCAGTTGGCGAGTTCTCTTTTTGTATTTCCGAACCGTCACCGCTAGCATCTCGGATGATGTGTTTGGTTGTCCTCCATTTGGACCGTCACCAACTGCCTCTCGGTTGGCGTGTGCGCTATTCGAATTTTCGAACCATCACCGCCTACTTCTCAGATGATGTGTTTTGTTGTCCTCACTCTGAACTGTCACCGACAGCCTCTCGGCTGGTGTGTTCACTTTTCGGATTTTCGAACCGTCACCGCCTGCTTCTCGAATGATGTGTTTGGTTGTCCTCCCTCTGGACCCTCACCGACTGCCTCTCGGTTGGTGTGTTCGCGTTTCAGATATCTAAACTATCACCGTTTGCTTCACGGAAGATGTGTTTGGTTGTCCTCACTCTGGACCGTCACCGCCAACCTCTAGGAGGGCGTGTTCACTTTTTGGATTTCCGAACCATCACCGACGGCCTCTCGAATGATGTGTTTGCTTGACGTCCCTCAGGACCATCACCGACTGCCTCTCGGTTGGCGTGTTCGCTATTTGGAATTCCTAACCATCACCGCCGGCTTCTTGGATGATATGTTTGGTTTCCTCCCTCTGAACCGTCATGGACTGCCTTTCGGTTGGCGTGTTTGCTTCTCAGATTTTTGAACCATCATCGCTTGCTTCTCGGAAGATGTGTTTGGTTGTCCTTCCTTTGGACCGTCACTGACTGCCACTCATTGGGCGTGTTTGCTTTTCGGATTTCCGAACCGTCGCCACCTGCATCTCGGATGATGTGTTTTTTTGTCCTCCCTCTCGACTGTCACGAACTGCATCTCGATTGGACTGTTCGCTTTTCATATCTTCCAAACCATCACCGCCTGCTTCTCGGATGATGTGTTTGGTTGTCCTCCCTCTGGACTATCACTGACTTCCTCTCGGTTGGCGTGTTCACTATTCAAAATTCCTAACCATCACTGTCAACTTCTTGGATGATATGTTTGGTTGTCCTCTCTCTGAACCGTCATCGACTACCTCTCGGTTGGCGTGTTTGCTTCATGGATTTCCAAACTGTTATCGCCAACTTCTCCGGAGTTGTGTTTGGTTGTCCACCCATTGGACCGTCACCGACTGCCACTCGTTGGGCGTGTTTGTTTTTCGGATTTTCGAACCGTCACCGCCTACTTCTTGGATGATCTGTTTTGTTGTCCTCCCTCTAAACCATCACCAACTGCTTCTCGATTGGCGTGTTCGCTTTTCGTATCTTCCAAACCATCACTGCCTGCTTCTCGGATGATGTGTTTGGTTGTCGTCCCTCTGGACCGTCACCGATAGCCACTCGTTTGGCTTGTTGGCTTTTTGGATTTCCGAACCATCACAAACAACTTCTTGGATGATGTGTTTGGTTGTCCTCCCTCTGTACCATCACCAACTACCTCTCAATTGGCGTGTTCACTTTCCTGATTTCCATACCATCACTGCCTGCTTCTCGGATGACGTGTTCAGTTGTCCTCCTTTTGGACCGTCATCGACTGCCTCTCTGTTGGTGTGTTCGCTTTTCGGATTTACGAACCATCATAGCCTACTTCTCGGATGATGTGATCGATTGTCCTCCCTCTAGACCGTCACCGACTGCCTTTCGGTTGGCATGTTCACTTTTCATATCATCCAAACCATCACTGCCTGCTTCTCGGATGATGTGTTTGGTTGTCCTCCCTATGGACTATCACCGACTGTCTCTCGGTTGGCGTGTTCGCTATTCGGAATTCCTAACCATCACCGCCAGCTTCTTGGATGATATGTTTGGTTGTCCTCCCTCTGAACCGTCATCGACGACCTCTCAGTTGGCGTGTTCGTTTTTCAGATTTTTGAACTGTCACTGCCTACTTCTCGGAAGTTGTGTTTGGTTGTCCTCCCATTGGACGGTCACCGACTACCTCTCGGTGGGCGTGTTTGCTTTTTAGATTTCCGAACCATCACCGCCTACTTCTTGGATGATGTGTTTTGCAGTCCTTCTTCTGGACCATCACCAACTGCCTCTCGGTTGGCGTGTTCGCTTTTCGTATCTTCCAAACCATCACCGCCTGCTACTCGGATGATGTGATTGGTTGTCCTCCCTTTAGACTGTCAGCGACTTCCTCTCGTTTGGCGTGTTTGCTTTTCGGATTTCCAAACCGTAACCAACAGCTTCTCAGATGATTTGTTTGGTTGTCCTCCCTCTGTACCATCACCGACTACCTCTTAGTTGGCGTGTTCACTTTTTGGATTTCCGAACCATCACCGCCTACTTCTCGAATGATTTGTATGGTTGTCCTCCTTCGAAACCATCACCGACAGCCTCTCGGTTGGCATGTTCACTTTTTGGATTTCCAAAACGTCACCGCCCGCTTCTCGGATGATGTGTTTGGTTGTCCTCCCTCTAAACCGTCACCAGCTGCCTCTAGGTTGGTGTGTTCACATTACGGATCTTTCGAACCATCACGTCCTGCTTCTGGGATGATGTGTTCGACTGTCCTCCCTCTACACAGTCACCAACTACCTCTCGGTTGGCATGTTCACTTTTCGTATTTCTGAACCATCAATGCCTGCTTCTCAGAGGATGTGTTTGGTTGTCCTCCCTCTGGACCGTCACCGACTACCTCTCGGTTGGCGTGTTCGCTTTTTAAATATCCAAACCATCACGGCCTACTTCTCGAATGTTGTGTTCGGTTGTCCTCCCTCTGGACCGTCACCGACTACCTCTCATTGGGCATGTTCGCTTTCCAGATTTCCGAACCATTACCACCAGCGTCTCTAATGATGGGTTTGGTTGTCGTCTATCTCCACCATCACCGACTATTTCTCATTTGGCGTGTTTGCTTTTCGGATTTCCGAACCGTCACCACCTGCTTGTCGGATGATGTGTTTCCATGTCCTCACTCTAGACCGTCATCAACTGCCTCTCGGTTGGCGTGTTCACTTTTCGAATTTCCAAACCATCACCGCCTGCTTCTTGGATGATGTGTATGGTTGTCCTCCATGTGGACCGTCACCAACTTCCTCTCGGTTAGCGTGTTCACTTTTAGGATTTCCGAACCATCACCGTCTGCTTCTCGGATGATGTGTTTGGTTGTCCTCCCTCTAAACCATCACCGACAGCTATTCGGTTGGCGTGTTCGCTTTTCGGATTTCTGAACTATCACCGCTTGCTTCTCGGACGATGTGTTTGGTTGTCGTCCCTCCAGACCATCACCGACAGCCACATGGTGGGCGTGTTCGCTTTTCGGATTTCAGAACCATCACCGCCTGCTTCTTGGATGATGTGTTTGGTTGTCCTCCCTATGGACCGTCACCGACTGCCTCCTAGTTGGTGTGTTCGCTCTTCGGATCTTTCGAACCATCGCCGCCTACTTCTCGGATGACGTGAATTGTTGTCCTCCCTCTTGACCGTCACCGACTACCTCTCGGTTGGCGTGTTCACTTTTCGTATCCTCTAAACCATCCCCGCCTGCTTCTCGGAGGATGTGTTTGGTTGTCCTTCCTCTGGACTATCATCGACAGCCTCTCCGTTGGCGTGTTTGCTTTTCAGATTTCCGAACGGTCACCGTCTGCCTCTCGGAAGATGTGTTTGGTTGTCCTCCCTATGGACCTTCACCGACTGCTTCTCGGTGGGCGTGTTTGCTTTTCGGATTTTCAAACCATCACCGCCTGCTTCTTAGATGATGTGTTCGGTTGTCCTCCCACATGACCGTCACTGCATGCCTCTAGGTGGGCTTGTTCGCTTTTCGAATTTCAGAAACATCTCCGACGGCCTCTCGGTTGTCGTGTTTGCTTTTCGCAATTCCGTACCTTCACATCTTGCTTCTCAGATGTTGTGTTCGGTTGTCCACCCTCAAGACCCTCATCGACTGCCTCTCGATTGATGTGTTGACTTTTCGGATCCTTCAAACAATCACCGCCTGCTTCTCGAATGATTTGTTCGGTTGTCCTCCCTCTAAAGCGTCACCGATTGCCTCTCGGTTGGCGTGTTCGCTTTTCGTATCTTCCAATCCATCACCGCCTTCTTCTCGGATGATGTTTTTGGTTGTCATCCCCTTGGATCGTCACCAACTACCTCTCGTTTGGAGTGTTTGCTTTTCGGATTTCTAAACCATCACCACTAGCTTCTCGGATGATGTGTTTGGTTGTCCTCCCTTTGTACCATCATCGACTACCTCTCAGTTGACGTTTTCGCTTTTTGGATTTCCGAACCATCATCGCCTACTTCTCAGATGATGTGTTTGGTTGTCCTCCCTCTAAACCATCACCGACAGCCTCTCGGTTGCCGTGTTCACTTTTTGGATTTCCAAACCGTCACCACCTGCTTCTCGGATGATGTGTTTGGTTGTCCTCCCTTTGGACCGTCATCGACTACCTCTCGGTTGGTGTGTTTTCTTTTCGGATTTCTGAACCATCACAGACTACTTCTCGGAAGTTGTGTTTGGTTGTGCTCCCTCTGGACTGTCACCGACTGCCTCTCGGTTGGCGTGTCTGCCTTTCCGAATTCTAAACCATCACCACCTGCTTCTCGGATGATGAGTTTGGTTGTCCTCTCTCTGGACTGTCATCGACAGCCCCTCGGTTGGTGTGTTCACTTTTCGGATTTCCGAACCGTCATCGCCTGCTTCTCGGATGATGTGTTTGGTTGTCCTCCCTCTGGACTGTCACCGACTGCCTCTCGGTTGGTGTGTTCACTTTTCGGATCTCTTGAACCATCACTGCCTGCTTCTCGGATGATGTGTTCAGTTGTCCTCCCTCTCAACCGTCACCAACTGCCTCTCGGATGGCATGTTTGCTTTTCGTATCTTCCAAAACCATTACTGCCTGCTTCTAAGATGAAGTGTTTGGTTGTGCTCCCTCTGGACTATCACCGACAGCCTCTTGAATTTCTGAACCATCTCCACAAGCTTCACAGATGATGTGATTGGTTGTACTCCCTCTGGACCATCACCGACTTCCTCTCGATTAGGGTGTTCGCTTTTCGAATTTTCAAACCATCATTGCCTGCTTCTCAGTTGATGTGTTTGGTTGTCCTCCTACTGGACCGTCATCGATAGCCTCTCGATTGGTGTGTCCACTTTTCAGACTTCCGAACAGTCACCACCTGCTTCTCGGATGAAGAGTTCGGTTGTCATCCCTCTGGACCACCAACGAATGCCTCTCGATTGGTGTGTCCACTTTTCAGACTTCCGAACCATCACCGCCTGTTTCTCGGATGATGAGTTCGGTTGTCCTCCCATAGGACTGTCACTGGCCGCCACTCGGTTGGCGTGTCCATTATTCTGATTTTCGAACCGTCACCACCAGCTTCTAAGATGATGTGTTTCGTTGTCCTCCCTGTGGACCGTCGTCGTCTACCTCTCAGTTGGCGTGTTCTCTTTTCGGATTTCTGAACCATCACCGCATGCTTCTCAGATGATGTGTCTGGTTGTCCTCCCTCCGAATTGTCACCACCTGCTTCTGAGACAATGTGTTTGGTTGTCCTCCCTCTAGACCGTCACCGACTGCCTCTCGGTTGGCTTGTTTGCTTTTCAGATTTCCCAACCATCTACTCCTACGTCTCGGATGATGTGTTCAGTTGTCCCCCTCTGGACCGTCACCGACTTCCACTCGGTTGGCTTGTTCGCTTTTTGGATTTCTGAACCATCACTGCCTACTTCTCGGATGATGTTTTCAGTTTTTCGCTCATTGGACTGCGACCGGCTGCCTCTTGGTTGGCATGTTTGCTTTTCGGATCTTCCAAACCACCACTACCGGCTTCTCGGATAGTGTGTTCTGTTGCCCTCCATTTGGACCGTCACCGACAGCCTCTCGGTCGCATGTTCGCTTTTCGGATCTTCCAAACCATCACCGCGTGCTTCTCGGATGATGTATTTGGTTGTCCTCCCTCTAGACCGTCACTGACTGCCTCTAGGTTGGCGTGTTTGCTTATCGGATTTCTGAATCATCACCGTCTGCATCTCGGATGATGTGTTAGGTTGTCCTCCCTTAGAACCGTCACTGACTGCCTCTCGTTTGGCGAGTTCGATTTTTTGATTTCTGAACCATCACCGCTTGCTTCTTGGATGATGTGTTCGGTTGTCCTCCCTCTGGACAGTCACCGACAGCCTCTCAGTTGGCGTGTTTGCTTTTCGGATTTCCGAACCATCACCACCAGCTTCTTGAATGATGTGTTTGGTTGTCCTCCCTCTGGACCATCATCAATTGCCTCTCGATTGAAGTGTTCGCTTTTTCGATTTCTGAACCATCACCGCCTACTTCTCGGATGATTTTTTTGTTGTCCTCCCTCTGAACTGTGACCGACAACCTCTCGGTTGGTGAGTTCACTTTTCGGATGTTCGAACCGTCACTGCTTGCTTCTTGGATGATGTGTTTGGTTGACCAATCTCTGGACCATAACCGACTGCCTCTCGGTTGGTGTGTTTGCTTTTCGGATCTTTCGAACCATCACCGCCTGCTTTTCAGAAGATGTGTTCGATTGTCCTCCCTCTCGAGGTCACCGACTGCCTCTCGGTTGGCATACTCACTTTTCGGATTTCTGAACCGTGACCGCCTGCTTTTCGGATGATTTGTTTGGTAGTGCTCCCATTGGACCGTTGTCGACTGCCTCTCGGTTGGCGTGATCGCTTTTTTGATTTCCGAATCGTCATTGCCTGTATCTCAGATGATGTGTTTGGTTGTCCTCCCACTAGATCGTCATCGACAGCCTCTCGATTGGTGTGTCCGCTTTTCTAATTTCCAAACCGTCACCGCCTGCTTCTCGAATGATGTGTTGGTTGTCCTCCATCTGGACCATCACCGACTGCCACTCAGTTGGCGTGTTCACATTTCTGATTACCAGTCCATCACTGCATGCTTCTACGATGATGTGTTTGGTTGCCACCCTCTGGACCGTCACCGACTGCCTCTCGGTTGGCATGTCTACTTTTTGGATTTCTGAAACATCGTCGCCTGCTTCATGGATGATGTAATCAGTTGTTATCCATCTAGACTGTCACCGAATGTCTCTCAGTTGGTGTGTCTGCTTTTCGGATTTCCGAACCATCACCGCCTGCTTCTCGGATGATGTGTTCGGTTGTCCTCCTTTAGGACCGTCACTGGCCGCCTCTCGGTTGTCGTGTCGCTTATTCTAATTTCTGAACCATCACCACCTACTTCTCGAATGATGTGTTTCGTTGTCCTCCCTGTGGACCGTCGCCGTCTACCTCTCGGTTGGCATGTTCACTTTTCGAATTTCCGAACCATCACTGCCTGCTTCTCAGATGATGTGACTAGTTGTCCTACCTCCGAATTGTCACCACTTGCTTCTCAAATGATGTGTTTGGTTGTCTGCCCTCCAAACTGTCATTGATTGCTCTTTGTTGGAATGAATGCTTTTCAGATTTTCAAACCATCTCCTCCAGCTTCTCGGATGATGTGTTCGGTTGTCCTCCCTCTGGACCGTCACCTACTGCCTCTCGATTAGCGTGTCCACTTTTTGGATTTCCAAATCATCATCGCCTGCTTCTCGGATGATGTGTTTGGTTATCCTCCCTCTTGATAGTCACCCACTGCCTCTTAGATGATGTGTTTAGTTGTCATCCCTCTGGATCGTCACCGACAGCCTCTCGATTGGCGTGTTCACTTTTCGGATCTTTCCAACAATCACCGCCTGCTTCACGAATGATGTGTTCGATTGTCCGCCCTCTAGACTGTAACCGACTGCCTCTCGGTTGGTGTGTTCGCTATTCGTGTCTTCTGAACCATCATTATTTTCCTTTCAAAAGATGTATATGGTTGTCCACCCTCTGGGCAGTCACCAACTGCATCTTGGTTGGCGTGTTCACTATTTGAATTTTCGATCTATCATCGCCTGCTTTTCGGATGATGTGTCCAGTTGTCCTCCCTCTGAACTATCACCACCTGCTTCTCAAATGATGTGTTTGGTTGTCCTCTCTCTAGACCATCATCGACTGCCTCTCGGTTCGCATGTTTGCTTTTCGGATTTCCGAACCATCTCCTCTTGCTTCTCAGATGATGTGTTCGGTTGTCCTCCCATAGAACCATCACCGACTGCCTCTCGGTTGGCGTGTTCGGTTTTTGGATTTCTGAACCATCACCTCCTGCTTCTCGGATGATGTGTTCAGTTGTGCTCTCACTGGACCGTCACCGACTACCTCTCGGTGGGCTTGTTCACTTTTCGGATAATCCGAACCATCACCGCCTACTTCTCAGTTGATGTCTTTGGTTGTCCTCCCTCTGGACTGTCACCGACAGTCTTCGGTCGGCGAGTGTTCTTTTCGGATCCTCCGAACCATCACAGCGTGCTTCTCGGATGAAGTATTTGGATGTCCTCCCTCTGGACCATCATCGACTGCCTCTCGATTGGCGTGCTTGCTTTGTCAGATTTCTGAATCATCACTGCCTGCTTAGCGGATGATGTGTTTGGTTGTCCTCCCTTAGAACAGTCACCGAATGCCTCTCGGTTTGGCTTGTTCACTTTTCAGATTTCTGAACAGTCACTGCCTGCTTCTCGGATGATTTGTTTGGTTGTCCTCCCTCTGGACTATCACCGACAGCCTCTCGATTGGAGTGTTTTCATTTCAGATTTTCGAGCCATCACCACCAGCTTCTCGAATGATGTGTTTTGTTATCCTCCCTCTGGAACATCATCAACTGCCTCTCGGATAGCGTGTTCGCTTTTCAAATCTTCCGAACCATCACTGCCTGCTACTTGGATGATGTGTTCGGATGTCCTCCCTCTCAACCATCACCGACTGCCTCTCGGTCGACGTGTTCACTTTTCGGATCTCCCAAACCATCACCGAGTGCTTATCAGATGATGTATTTGGTTGTCCTTCCTCTGGACCATCATCGAATGCCTTTCGGTTGGCGTGTTCGAATATCAGATTTCCGAATCATCAACGCCTGCTTCTCGGATGATGTGTTTGGATGTCCTCCCTTAGAACTGTCACCGACTGCCTCATGGTTAGTGTGTTCACTTTTCAGATTTCCAAACCGTCACCTTCTGCTTTTCGGATTTCCGAACCGTCACCACTTGCTTCTCGGATTATGTGTTTGGTTGTCCTCCCTCTGGACCGTCACCAACTACCTCTCGGTTGGCGGTTTGCTTTTCAGATTTCGGAACCATCACCACCAGCTTCTCGAACGATGTGTTTGGATGTCCTCCCTCTGGACCGTCATCAACTGCCTCTTGGTTAGCGTGTTTGCTTTTCGGGTCTTCTGAACCGTCACCGCCTGCTTCTTGGATGATGTGTTCGGATGTCCTCCCTCCCAACCATCACCGACTGCCACTCGGTCGGCGTGTCTGCTTTTCGGATCTTCCGAACCATCATTGCGTGCTTCTCGGATGATGTATTTGGTTGTCCTCCCGCTGGAACATCACCGACTGCCTCTCGATTGGCGTGTTCGCTTATCGGATTTCCGAATCATCATCGCATGCTTCTCGGATGATGTGTTTGGTTGTCCTCCCTTAGAACCATCACCGACTGCCTCTCGGTTTGGCGTGTTCGCTTTTCAGATTTCTGAACAGTCACTGCCTGCTTCTCGGATGATGTGTTTGGTTGTCCTCCCTCTGGACTGTCACCGACAGCCTCTCGGTTGGAGTGTTTTCATTTCAGATTTCCGAGCCATCACCACCAGCTTCTCGAATGATTTGTTTGGTTATCCTCCCTCTGGAACATCATCAACTGCCTCACAGTTAGCGTGTTTGCTTTTCGAATCTTCCGAACCATCACTGCCTGCTTCTTGGATGATGTATTCGGATGTCCTCCCTCCCAACCATCACCTACTGCCTCTCGGTTGACGTGTTCGCTATTCGGATCTTTCGAACCATCACCGAGTGCTTCTCGGATGATGTATTTGGTTGTCCTTCCTGTGGACCATCACCGAATGCCTTTCGGTTGGCGTGTTTGCATATCAGATTTCCGAATCATCAACGGCTGCTTCTCGGATGATGTGTTCTGTTGTCCTCCCTTAGAACCGTCACCGACTGCCTCATGGTTGGTGTGTTCGCATTTCGGATTTCCGAACCGTCACCGCCTGCTTCTCGATTATATGTTTGGTTTTCCTCCCTCTGGACCATCATCGACTGCCTCTCGGTTGGCGTGTTTGCTTTTCAGATTTCCGAACCATCACCACTAGCTTCTCGAACGATGTGTTTGGATGTCCTCCCTCTGGACCGTCATCAACTGCCTCTCGGTTGGTGTGTTCGCTTTTCGGTTCTTTCGAACCATCACTGCCTGCTTCTTGCAGGATGTGTATGGATGTCCTCCCTCCCAACCATCACCGACTGCCTCTCGGACGGTGTGTTTGCTTTTCGGATCTTTCGAACCATCATTGCGTGCTTCTCGGATGATGTATTTGGTTGTCCTCCCGCTGGACCATCACCGACTGCCTCTAGATTGGTGTGTTCGCTTATCGGATTTCCGAATCATCACCGGTTGCTTCTCGGATGATGTGTTTGGTTGTCCTCCCTTAGAACCGTCACCGACTGCCTCTCGGTTTGGCGTGTTCGCTTTTCAGATTTCCGAACCGTCACCGCCTGCTTCTCGGATGATGTTTTTGGTTGTCCTGCCTCTGGACTGTCATCGACAGCCTCTCGGTTGGCGTGTTTTCTTTTCAGATTTCCGAACCATCACCACCAGCTTCTCGAATGATGTGTTTGGTTGTCCTCCCTTTGGACTATCATCGATTGCCTCTCGGTTAGCGTGTTCGCTTTTCGGATCTTTCGAACCATCACCGCCTGCTTCTTGGATGATGTGTTCGGATGTCCTCCCTCCCAACCGTCACCGACAGCCTCTCAGTCGGCGTGTTCGCATTTCAGATCTTCTGAGCCATCACCGCGTGCTTCTCGGATGATGTATTTGGTTGTCCTTCCTCTGGACCGTCACTGAATGCCTTTCGGTTGGCCTGTTCACGTATCAGATTTCCGAATCATCAACGCCTGCTTCTCAGATGATGTGCTTGGTTGTCCTCCCTTAGAACCGTCACCAACTGCATCATGGTTGGTGTGTTCGCTTTTCAGATTTCCGAACCGTCACCGCCTGCTTCTTGGATGATTTGTTTGGTTGTCCTCCCACTAGACCGTCACCGACTGCCTCTCAGTTGACGTGTTCGCTATTCGTGTCTTATGAACCATCACTGTTTTCTTTTCAAAAGATGTATATGGTTGTCCACCCTCTGGGCAATCACCAACTACATCTCGTTTGGCATGTTGACTATTTGAATTTTCGATCTATCATCGCCTGCTTTTCTGATGATGTTTCTGGTTGTCCTCCCTCTGAACTATCACCACCGACTTCTCAAATGATGTGTTTGGTTGTCCTTCCTCTAGACCATCATCGACAGCCTCTCGGTTCACGTGTTTGCTTTTCGGATTTCCGAACCATCTCCTCTTGCTTCTCAGATGATGTGTTCTGTTCTCCTCCCTCAGAACCATCACCGACTGCCTCTCGGTTGGCGTGTTCGCATTTCGGATTTCTGAACCATCACCTCCGTCTTCTCGGATGATGTGTTCAGTTGTGCTCTCACTGGACCGTCACCGACTACCTCTCGGTGGGCTTGTTCACTTTTCGGATAATCCGAACCATCACCGCCTACTTCTCAATTGATGTCTTTGGTTGTCCTCCCTCCGGACTGTTACCGACAGTCTTCGGTCGGCGGGTGTTCTTTTCGGATCCTCCGAACCATCACTGCGTGCTTCTCGGATGAAGTATTTGGTTTTCCTCCCTCTGGACCATCACCGACTGCCTCTCGATTGGCGTGCTTGCTTTGTCGGATTTCTGAATCATCACTGCCTGCTTAGTGGATGATGTGTTTTGTTGTCCACCCTTAGAATAGTCACCGACTGCCTCTCGGTTTGGCGTGTTCACTTTTCAGATTTCTGAACAGTCACTGCCTGCTTCTCGGATGATTTGTTTGGTTGTCCTCCCTCTGGACTGTCACCGACAGCCTCTCGGTTGGAGTGTTTTCATTTAAGATTTTCGAGCCATCACCACAAGCTTCTCGAATGATGTGTTTGGTTATCCTCCCTCTGGAACATCATCAACTGCCTCTCGGTTAGCGTGTTCGCTTTTCAAATCTTCCGAACCATCACTGCCTGCTACTTGGATGATGTGTTCGGATGTCCTCCCTCTCAACCATCACCAACTGCCTCTCGGTCGACGTGTTCGCTTTTCGGATCTCCCAAACCATCACCGAGTGCTTATCAGATGATGTATTTGGTTGTCCTTCCTCTAGACCGTCACCGAATGCCTTTCGGTTGGCGTGTTCGAATATCAGATTTCCGAATCATCAACGCTTGCTTCTCGGATGATGTGTTTGGTTGTCCTCCCTTAGAACTGTCACCGACTGCCTCATGGTTGGTGTGTTCACTTTTCAGATTTCCAAACCGTCACCTTCTACTTTTCGGATTTCTGAACCGTCACCGCCTGCTTCTCGGATTATGTGTTTGGTTGTCCTCCCTCTGGACCGTCACCAACTACCTCTCGGTTGGCGGTTTGCTTTTCAGATTTCTGAACCATCACCACCAGCTTCTCGAACGATGTGTTTGGATGTCCTCCCTCTGGAACGTCATCAACTGCCACTTGGTTAGCGTGTTTGCTTTTCAGATCTTCTGAACCGTCACTACCTGCTTCTTGGATGATGTGTTCGGATGTCCTCCCTCCCAACCATCACCGACTGCCTCTCGGTCGGCGTGTCTGCTTTTCGGATCTTCCGAACCATCATTGCGTGCTTCTCGGATGATGTATTTGGTTGTCCTCCCACTGGAACATCACCGACTGCCTCTCGATTGGCGTGTTTGCTTATCGGATTTCCGAATCATCATCGCATGCTTCTCGGATGATGTGTTTGGTTGTCCTCCCTTAGAACCATCACCGACTGCCTCTCGGTTTGGCGTGTTCGCTTTTCAGATTTCCGAACCGTCACAGCCTGCTTCTCGGATGACGTGTTTGGTTGTCCTGCCTCTGGACTGTCACTGACAGCCTCTCGACTGGCGTGTTTGCTTCTCAGATTTCCGAACCATCACCACCAGCTTCTCGAATGATGTGTTTGGTTGTCCTCCCTTTGGACTGTCGTCGACTGCCTCTTGGTTTGCATGTTCGCTTTTCAGATCTTTCGAACCATCACCACCTGCTTCTTGGATGATGTGTTCGGATGTCCTCCCTACCAACCATCACCGACTGCCTCTCGGTCGACGTGTTCGCATTTCGAATCTTCTGAACCATCACCGCGTGCTTCTCAGATGTTGTATTTGGTTGTCCTTCCTCTGGACCGTCACCGAATGCCTTTCGGTTGGCGTGTTCGCATATGAAATTTCCGAATCATCAACACCTACTTCTCGGATGATGTGTTTGGTTGTCCTCCCTTAGAACCGTCACCGACTACCTCATGGTTGGTGTGTTCGCTTTTCGGATTTCTGAACCGTCATCGCCTGTTTCTCGGATGATGTGTTTGGTTGCCTTCCCTCTGGACCGTCATCGACTGCCTCTCGGTTGGCGTGTTTGCCTTTCATATTTTTGAACCATAACCACCTGCTTCTCGGATGATGTCTTTGGTTGTCCTCTCTCTGGGCCGTCATCGACTGCCTCTCGGTTGGCGTGTTCGCTTTTCAGATTTCCAAACCATCACCACCTGCTTCTCGGATGATTTTTTTTGTTATCCTCCCTCAGAACTGTCACTGATTGCCCCTCGGTTGGTGTACACCCTTTTTAGATTTTCAAACCATCATCTCCTGCTTCTTGGATGATGTGCCTGGTTGTCGACCCTCTAAACTGTCACCGACTACCTCTCGGTTAGTGTGTTCGCTTTTTGATTCTTTTGAACCACCACCGCCTGCTACTCGGATGATGTGTTCTGTTTATCTCCCTCTCGACCGTCACCATCTACCTCTCGGTTGCCGTTTTCGATTTTCGTTTCTTCCAAACCATCACCGCCAGCTTCTCAGATGAAGTGTTTGGTTGTCCTCCCTCTGGACTATCACCGACTACATCTAGTTGGGGTGTTCGCTTTTTGGATTTCTAAACCATCACCACCTGCTTCTCGGATGATATGTTTGGTTGTCCTCCCATTGAACCATCATCGACAGCCTCTCGGTTGGCGTGTCTGCTTTTCGGATTTCTGAACCATCACTGCCTGCTTCTCGGAAGATGTGTTTGGTTGTCCTCCCTCTGGACCATCACCGACTGCCTCTCGGTGGGGTTGTTCGCTTTTCGACTTTCTGCACCTTCACCGCCTACTTCTCGGATGATGTGTTTTGTTGTCCTCCCTCTAGATCGTCACCAACTACATCTCAGTAGGCGTGTTCGCTTTTTGGATTTCCGAACCATCACCGCCTGCTTCTCGGATGACATGTTCTGTTGTCCTCCTTCTGGACCATCACCGACTACCTCCTGGTTGGCGTGTTCACTCCTTCGATTTCCGAACCATCACAGCCTACTTCTCGGATGTTGTGTTCGGTTGTCCTATCATTGGACAATCACCGACTGCCTCTCGGTTGCATTCTCGCTATTCGGATTTCCGAACCAACACCGCCTACTTCTCGGACGATGTGTTTGGTTGTCCTCCCTCAGGACCATCATCGACTTCCTCTCGGTTAGCGTGTTAGCTTTTCAGATTTCTGAACCATCACCGCCTGCTTTTCGGATGATTTGTTTGGTTGTCCTGCCTTTAGACCGTCACTGACTGCCACACGGTTGGCGTGCTTGCCTTTCGGATTTACGAACCATCACCTCTTGCTTCTCGGATGATGTGTTTGGTTGTCCCTTATCTGGACCATCATCGACTGCCTCTCGGTTGGCATGTTCGCTTTTCGGATTTTCGAACCATCACCGCCTGCTTTTCGGATGATTTGTTTGGTTGTCCTCCCTCTGGACCGTCACTGACTGCCACTCAGTTGGCGTGTTCGCCTTTCATTTCTGAACCATCACCTATTGCTTCTCGGATGATGTGTTTGGTTTTCCCTTATCTGGACCATCACCGACTGCCTCTCGGTTGGCGTGTTCACTTTTCGGATTTCCCAACCATCACCGCTTGTGTCTCGGATGATGTGTTTGGTTGTCCTTCCTCTAGGCCATCACTGTCTACTAGTCGGTCGACGTGTTCGCTTTTCAGATCTTCCGAACCATCATCGCCAACTTCTCGGATGATGTGTTTGGTTGTCCTCCCCCTGGACCGTCACCGACTGCCTCTCGGTTGGCGTGTTCACTTTTCAGATTTTTGAACCATCACCGCCTGCTTCTCGGATGATGTATTTCGTTGTCCTTCCTCTTGATCGTCACCAGCTGCCTCTCAGTTGGTGTGTTCACTTTTCGGATTTCCGAACTATCACTGCCTGCTTCTCGAATGTTGTGTTCGGTTGTACTCCCTCTTGACCGTCACTGACTGTCTCTTGGTTGGCAAGTTCGCTTTTTGGATTTCCGTACCATCACCGCCTGCTTCTCGGATGTTGTGTTCGGTTCTCCTCCCTTTAGACCATCACCGACTGCCTCTCGATTGGCTTGTTCGCTTTTTGGATTTCTAAGCCATCACCGCTTGCTTCTTGGATGATGTGTTTGGTTGTCTTTCTTCTTGATCGTCAGCAACTGCCACTCGGTTGGTGTGTTCACTTTTCGGATTTCCAAACCATCGCCGCTTGCTTCTCGGATGATGTGTTTGGTTGTCCTCGATCTGCATTGTCACTGTCTACCTCTCGATTGGCGTGTTCGCTTTTCGGATTTCCTAACCATCATCGCCTGCTTCTCGGATGATGTGTTTCGTTGTCCTCCCCATAGACCATCACCGACTGCCTCTCGGTTGGCGTGTTCACTTTTAGGATTTTTGAACAATCACTGCCTACTTCTCGGATTATGTGTTTGGTTGTCCTTCCCCTGGATCGTCACCAGCTGCCTCTCGGTGGGAGTGCTCACTTTTCGGATTTCCGAACCATCACCGCCTACTTCTCGGATGATGTGTTCGGTTGTCGTCCCTCTGGATCGTCACCGACCGCCACTCGGTTGGCGTGTTCGCTTTTTGGATTTCCGAACCATCACCGCCTGCTTCTCGGATGTTGTGTTCGGTTGACCTCCCTCTGGACCGTCACCGACTGCCTCTCAGTTGGCGTGTTCGCTTTTCAGATTTCTGATCCATCACTGCCTGCTTCTTGGATGATGTGTTCGGTTGTCCTCCATCTGCACCGTCACCGACTACTTTTCGATTGCCGTGTTCACTTTTTGGATTTCTGAACCATCATCACCTGCTTCACGGATGATGTGATTGGTTGTCCTCCCTTTGAAGCATCACCGACTGCCTCTCGCTTGGTGTGTTTGCTTTTCGGATTTTCAAACCATCACTGCCTACTTCTCGGATGATGTGTTCGATTGTCCTCCCTCTGAACCATCACTGATTACCTCTCGATTAGCATGTTCGCTTTTCAGATCTCCGAACATTCACCGCCTGCTTCTCGGATGATGTGTTTGGTTGTGCTCCCGCTGGACCGTCACTGACTGTCTCTCAGTTGACATGTTCGCTTTTCGGCTTTCTGAACCATCACTGCCTGCTTCTCAGATGATGTGTTCGTTTTTCCTTCTTCCGAACCAGCACCGCCTGCTTCTCAGTTGGCTGATTCTCTTTTCTACATTGTCTGCTTTCACCAGGTGTTTTCTTTTGATCTTGTGTCAAGTCATTCTCGGGCTGGTATCCAGAAAGACTTGGCCAATCCCTGGGATGCTCGATTGATTCCCCACTCTCCTTGTTCCATCCCGCTAGACAGTCACTGACTGCCTCTCGGTTGACATGTTCACTTTTCGGCTTTCCGAGCCATCACCGTCTGCTTCTCGGATGATGTGCTTGTTTGTCCTTCTTGCGAACCAGCACCGCCTGCTTCTCAATTGGCTGATTCTCTTTTCTACTTTGTTTTCTTTTACCGAGTGTTTTCTTTTGATCTTGTTTCAAGTCATTCTCGGGCTGGTATCCAGAATGACTTGGGCAATCCCTGGGATGCCTGATTGATTCCCCACTCTCCTTGTTCCATCCATTGTTTGGGCTGGTAGCCCGAACTACTTGGATGACTTTGGTTACCAGTCATTTTTCGGTTGGCGATTGGTAGGATAATTCGGCAGGGTACGGGTGGTCTCTAATCATATAAAAACGTGCAAGATGTATGAATGCAATTCGTTGTGGTCAAGTGTTTTCCATTTTCAAGTGTGACCAATACTCTCAGGAAAGGACCGTCGTCCCACAACTCGACTTGGTAAGTAAATGAGTTCTATGAATAAAGAACCAAACGAGGGAGTGAACCCTTCCTTCGCCAAACTAGGGTTTGCCTTTTAGTTGGAGTGGTGTGTCTGTATACACAGTTGGGACTCCAAAGGCAAAAGTCCGCTCTCGATGGAACTTTATGTAATGCCACGGTGGGACTTGATGTAGCCTCACATGTGGAGCTTGATGTACTAACACGTGGTGAGGTGATACCTGCACAATTAATAAATATGTTAGCAATCAAAGATGTACCTTTCCCTACATTAGAAGGGTTGGCTAAGTTACCTAGGAAATGTACTGTAGTGCTATCCTTGCTCTCCTATACTTAAGATTAGCTGGAGGGAATTAGTCATGGCCTCTGTTGGGGATGGAAAACCAGAGCCTAGTGAACACCGATCGTGAGTCTTGTCTGACGCTTTTCTGACGTGTGTGATAACTAGTCATGTCTTTTAGGAGATGATTGGTAGTCAACTGGTCGGTATTTGTCATTAGTTTAGGTTTCTCGTATGATTGGCTTCGGCTATGGCGATAGGACCTCTGGTGCATCCACTGACTGGTAGCCGGTTGCCATTAACTGATTCTTTCTTGCAGCCTCAGATAGGGCATCTTTGTCAACTCCGAGCGATGATCCTCCTTCTCCTGATCCCTCTTCCTTGTAAAAAGGGGTGGGGTGTCATTGTCAACCCTGAGTGTCGGTCTCTGTTCCAATCATCCTCCGACCTCACTCAGGGGGGCATCTGTACATACCCCCAATATACTTGCAAATAAGCCAAACCCAACGGGCACTCCTCCCTCTAACAGCCACTAATGCAGGTGCACCTATCAGGTGCACTTGTCTAGTGCACTAGAGTGGTGCACCAGTTTGGCGCACCAGACAAGTGCACCTTACTGGCGCACCAAAAAAAACCCTAACTAGGCTCTAAAAAGCCTAAATACAAAACAAAACCCAAAAATACCAATAAACCCTAAAACCGAGGTTAAACCCTAATCCAAACATTAAACCTTTGTTTAGGACCTAAATTAAATTCAAAACCATAATCCAAACCTTAAAACCTTGGTCAAATTCTAAGTCAAACCTCAACAACCTAACTTCCACTAAATCCTAACTAATCTAACAAACTCATGTAACAACCAAAACAAATATAACTACTTCCCACATCTCTCCAACAAGCATAATTACTTCCCACCTCTCTCCAACAAACATAACTACTTCCCACCACTTCTTAACCACCATAACTAGCTTTGACTCTAGCCATAACAACCAGCCAAGCCTATATTTGGCCCCTTTTGCAAGTAGAAAAAACAATTGGGCATTTTCGCAAAAATTTAGAGGAGAGCTCCCTAAGCCTTTTCCTCCCAACCAAAAGCAACCAGAGAGTCACAGGAAGAGAGAGGAAGCTCGTGGAGGTGAGAAACCAGAGTTCTCAGCCATCTTTGGCGAGCTCTAGCAGCCTTGGGTGAGCTCCGACCATCCACCACATTGCTAGACCAGGTACACACTCTAATGACCTCAATTCATGTTAAAAATGCTTCCCTAGATCTTCCTCTGTCCCCCTTGATCGATTCCAACAGGGCCAGAGGCCTCTTTTGGTCGGAATCAGGCCCTAAGCCTCGTCGGAGTCATTTTTTGGTGACCTAGGTGGGGGTGCTGGTCCAGGGCTTGTCCCTGGTCTTAAACCATAGGTCCTCCTTTTGCTTCTTCGCCCGTCGAAACTCCGTTTCGCTGCCTCTGGGAGCCTCCACCAGAAGATTGCTGGAGTCGCGCCACGCTACCGTTGTCGGAGAAGACGACTGTTCACCGTGACTGAATGGCCCTGCTGCGCCTCTCTAATCATCCAGGATCACTCCACGACCTGCCACCAACACACCGGAGCCACCAGGAGTGACATCCCATTCTCCTAGTGCCCCCCGACGCTACCAAATGTTTTTACCGTTGCTGGAGAAGATGACATGTGGTCGGAGCTCGATCGAGAGTCCTGCACATCGCAGCACCCTCTAGATCAGTAGGGAATCTTCCTATCTACGTTGTCGACCTCCCAGGAGCCTCGAATCGCCACACCGCTGCCTCCAAAGTCTTCTCCTTCTCCAGCGATGTCGCCGGAGTCGTCTCAACGGTGACGGGATGGACAGCCGCCTCTGGCCGTCCGATGCTCCATCCACACTGTCAGATCCCTTTCTTATCCTCCTGTCTTGCTTACTATGCCCTCTGATCTCTAATCAGGCCTTGGGATGCTTTGGAGAGGCATCTCCAGCAGTCGTCGACGGCGGAGTTCTCGCCCCCGTCGGCTGTCGATCCTTTTCTTTTAAATGAAAATTTAAAAATAGTTTTCTTTGATTAAGTTTCTAAAACTTTTGTTCTATTAGATTTATGTCCTTATTTCATTACAAATAGGTCCTTTCTCTTACTTTTAGGTCCCTACACATTTTTCTTAAATCATTTGGATAAAGCTTTAACTAATAATACTGCAATGTGCCCCCTTTGTTTTTGTAATAACATTTTCCAGGTTTAAAAGTTTGATAAAAACTCCTAGAGTTTCTTTTCATGCATTTTAATCCAACCATTTTGCATAAACAACCCTAAACTTTTCTGAAATCATTCTAAATGCATATTTCTCTGGTTAATTTGCATTTTAGCCCTTGAACTTTTTTAAAATTATTTTGGATACATATTTCTCTGGTTAAATTGCATTTTGACTCCTAGGAATCTTCAATTTGACCAAAAATTCACAGATTTGCTCATTTGACCCCAGATTTCTTCAAACTTACCTAAAATGTGTTTTCCTATGTATTTTTTGATGATTTGGCTTTAGAATTTCAGTTTTATTTCATAATTTAGGTATTTTGCACAAAAGCACCTGGAATTTGCATTTTTACACCCTTGCATGCATTTTGCACATTTTGTTGCACTTTTTCATGCTTGTTTTCTTGTATTTTCTTCTATGCATTATGCACACATTTCTAGCTCATTTCAAGCTTGGTTTTCTCATCATTTCCCAAATTTCTCCAGATTTTCGTGTTTTTTGACTTGATTTGGCTTTCCATCACTCGAGGGCGTACATTAAAAGGCTTAATAATGCCAACATTGTCCCGTATGAAGATTATTTTCTCCAATTTGATTTTCTCGGATTTCATTGAGTTTCTGCTGATTTACGTGACGCTTTCCGAGAGTTTCTTGATTTTCACGATTTTCCTCATTGCCCACGGGCGTACAGTAAAGTGGCATTCTTAATGCCTACATTTGTCCCTCAGATTAACTTTTTCTCTTTTATTCATTCCTTCTCTTTGATTTGGCATGTTTACTAGTCATCTTTAGCATGAGCATTCAGAATAGGCAAGCACACATCCAATAGACCATTTAGCAAGTAGGAAACCTAGAAAGACTGAGTTCCTCAGGCGCATGGGGGTGCCTATCCCCTTCCCCATGCGTAGCAAGAATCCTTACCCTTTCTCTAGCCCACATTGATTTGTGCATTTCATCCATTAGGCACGGAGCATACATGTTTTCATCATCTTGTTTGCTTTTTGGTTTTATTTGTGTTTGGTTTTCCTCGTCTTCCCATTAAAAGACTAGGTGGCAACTCCTTTCCTTATCCATTCTCATCTTTTCTTGGTGTTTTCTGAGTCTAGTCTTCTTCTGTGGATTCACTATCTTTGCTGTGACCGTATCGGGACTCCGCGTGTGCTTCCACGCTCCCAGTAAAGGCGAGCCGTGTAGGGTTCCACCGATATGGTCACAGTAGCACACTACATTGCCTAGACTCCTCTGCTTGTGCCAACACTGCGCTGCTATGTGCCCCTTCTTACCACAAATGTGGCAAGGTCCTGCCTTTAGACCGTTGCTTGATCCTGCCTGGCTAAATCCAATGCTTTCTTCTCTACCAGATGCAGGCCGCTCCTTCCGCTTCTTCTTGGAGCTACCAGAACTTGGCGCTCTAGTGACAGAAGGTCGAGAGATAGACTTCCTCCCCTTATTCTTCTTAGGGTATTCCTCTTGAAACAACCTACAATTATCCTCATAGTAGTTTACAAGCTCAATGGCATCTACCATGGTCTGACATCGGAAGCCATTGACTCTAAATCTCAGTGTGTGATTAAGTCCTTCCATAAATTTCTTGGCTCTATTCTTCTTGGTGACCATAGCTTGAGAGAACTGCTCTAATTGAAGGAAGGATGACTCATACTCAGCCATTGACGACTCATACTCAGCCATTGATAAGCTTCCCTGCCTTTGGTTTTGGAATTCTCTATTCAACTTGTCCTTCTCATGCTTAGGAAATAACCTCTCATAGAACACTTCTTGGAACTCATCCCAAGAGATCATCAATAGGTCCACATTCAGAAACTTAGTGCAACACGTCCACCACTGATCTACAACGCCTTTGAGCTGAAATGCTGCAATCTGGACCCACTTCTCTATTGGACACTCGATCTCCTCCAAGATCTTCTCTACCGCTAGAAACCAAGCCTCACAATCCTCTTGTGTGTAGCGCTCATCTAGAGTTGGTGCGCCTAGCTGGCAGAACTGCTTGACCCATGGGTCTCCTTCTGTTTTATCCTTACTGTTGTTGTGGAAGGAATGGGTGAAACCCTTCATCATCTTGCCAAACTCCCGTCACATGCCCCTCAAAGCACTGCCCTCCTCCATCTTTGAGTTGGACATTAGGGCCTTGCTACAACTATGGCCTCGATGAGACATCATCTTGGCAGCACAACAAAGGCAAACAACATCCAAGGTCAAGTGCAAGACTCTTTACTATGCAATCCCACTGGACATCACCAAGCCGGTGCACTAGGTGTAATCTATTCCTTCATACCACTCTGTAATGCCTCAAACCCCAGTACACTACCTAAATCATAGTATCACAGGCAATTACAATGACTACAACATAAATCAAATAACTATAGCTAACTAAGGCTCACCTCCAGGAACAATGTGCAACTAGTGGCTCCTACGCAAACACCAAAACAGGACTACACCTCTACTTGTACTTGAAAATCAAACAAAGCATGTGTGAGTAACATCCAAGTCACCTAATATGCGCTCCACACACAAACCATGGTAAGACAGTAAGAAAACACAAGTCTAGACTATTACAAAACGTGGTTTTCAAAAAGAAATCTATTCCAAAACATCATTTTTTAAAACATTTGGAATATCTATCCAAAACCATGCCCTTTTAAAAAACACATATTTTTCTCAATTTATGCATCTTTAAACCTTTTATGTATTCCAAGAAATCCACATTATTGACTAGATCGAGCCTAAACACAAGGTCATGCAAGGCTCAAAACAAAATCATAGACATTGACTGACAACTAGTTAAAACATGACTCTCATTCATTGCTAGAATCTTAAGACAAGGCACAAGTTTAATGCTAGCTAAAACCTCACATTTTATTTCCACTTTTCTTATTGGTGTTACATTGATCAGAGGTAATTGGGCACACAAGCAGTAGGTGAGGACATCATTTCCCCTACCTCCCTGCACTGCCGTGGTGAAGTTTTCCTTAGGGGGGACACCGCCCTAGCCCATAGGACTCAATTTCATTTCATATGTACGGAGATACGTCCTTTCTTGACATCCCATCGGTGACCCAAATGCCTAGTTTCATACACCCAAGCTCAGCCTACACCTTCTCAAAACTCGATAAGCACGGTCGTAACTGACAATTGGTTCCATACCAATTTGCCGACACCAATCCCTCGTAGTTCCACACCAGCAACCACGGTTGTATCTGACAATTGATTTTATTGGAGTCTCATAGTCCTACCACATTACTGACACCAACCCCTCCTGCCTCCAGAACACATTATCATTTTCCATTCAAAACTCTGAGGTTTTTTTCTTCAAAACCCTTACTCATTCTCTTTCCATTGCAGGAAGTCAATTCTATGTAACTCTAACCCTTCATTTGGGTCCCAAGCTCAAAACCGTATAAAACCATGTATTCATATTCATTATTGGGTATCAAGCCCAAAAATCACATTAAACCAAACATTAATCAATTTATTTTCATTTTTAGGGCCTCAAGTTCAAAACCATATTCTATTTTCTTTATTTAATTCCATATTCCTCCATGTCAACCACTTGGGGAATACTTCATTAATACATGTCCATTATCCATTTAAATCACCTATTTTCATTTTTCATGCACATTTATTCATATGGGCCAGGGGCCTAGTCTGATAGACTGAATAAGATCGACATATCGAACTGAGCATCGACACCTAGAAAGGTTGATCGAAACTTGAGATTCGATCATCTGAAAAACCTTACTTCGGTCAATTGAAACATTTTGGTCGATCAAAATCCCCTGAAATGGAAGATCGATACATTTCAGTCTACCGAACTCAAAGATCTGGTCGAAAACTGATAGCAAAACTGTATACTAAACCCAATTTAGCATACCAAAATGCCTGTTTCTAGAAAACATCCCCTAAGCCCTAGCCATCTGTTTGCCAGAATTAGGACCTTTGGTGGACCCATTTCTGATCAACCACAAATCACACTAAAATTACCAAATATAGGGCTCTAAGTCTCCTACCATTTGAGATAGACATCATTCAAATCCATTCATCATAGGTCTTAGAATAAAATCAAAACCAACAAGAGCGCAAACACATAACATGGCATATCATTCATAAAAATCCATAAAATTCATCCTAACCATAAGATTTCTACACTTTCATGTCAATCACCTCATTTCCATCTTTCCCAATATTTTTCCATGACTTTACATGCATTTTTCATTATTTTTACCCATTTAACTCATAATACTTTATTAACCAAACAAGGAAGAAGGAAGGGGATTGCGTACCTCTTTGGGATTTCTGACGACCTACCCACACTTCAGCAAGCTCTCCCCCTCTTCATGGTGCACCTTGGGCCCTTGACACACCACCTCTAGTTGTACTCCCTCTCTTTGGTTTGGGTTGCTCTAGCTCAGCTTGTGCCCTCAACGCCATCTCCTTTGGTCCTTCTTAAACTCTTCCGCCCCGGCCGTCGATGATCGCCCCACCACACAGGCGACGGAATGGACGGGTCATGCACGAGTGGGCTATGGAGGCAAGGGCCAATAGGAATGAAAGGAAAGGAGAGGAAGAAGATGACGCGTGCTTGGGTTGACCGAGGTCCAGCCTGGGTTCCAGACACACAAGCACGATGCCAAAACCACATAACCAAGGAAACCACCAATCCAACCTCACAGAGAGAGACACATACACAACAACCACAATATATCAAACTATACATTAGTAAACCACTGTCAAATATTACAGTTAATCTCATGGTTTACATTAATTGGATAATTGGGCCCATATGTTACAACAGTAGAGGCAGGTGGGTGCTGGTAGTACCTGGTCATTCTAGTGCTTTAGTGTGTTTGCCTTGGAAGCTCAGGATGTCTTGCGACCTTGCAGGCACAATTGTGGAATGTGATTAGGGATTTTGTGTTCAGAAGGGACTCCCAACCACAAAGTGGTGATGTTTGGCTTGAGGAAAGCCATGTTTTTGAAGTTGGACCTTAGTGGGGCAAAGCAGCATGGTCAAACATAGTTCGTCTTATCGATCCTTCGGTTTTATGGATCATGGCTACGCTGGTTGTGTGGGGTTGCGAGATGGACATCCAATGTTTGATACCTTCGGTCTTTCGTCCTTAGAATTTCGGAGATGAAATTCCTTTAAGGGGGTTAAGATGTAACATTCCGAACCTTAACCTTCACACTTAATCATCACTGAGCGTAATTAATTAATGATTAAGTTATTTTTAGTGATGGTTACTAGCTAAGGCGTGTGGTGATACATGGGAATGCAGGATCGAAGATGGATTAACGATAGATGTCACAATGCCATCGAGGCCCTAATTCATAAGTTATTTCATGAGTTAGGGGTGTATGGAATATTTCCTTCTTCTCTATGGGTGTTTGTACAAAATTCTTATGAAAAATTCAATAAACAAATGGTTAGGTTGAATGGTGGCTTAGGGAATCACTGAAGGCTCCTCTATGTTGAAAAGAAAAGGAGAAAAGAGAAGAGAAGAAGGCTCGAGAGGAAGGGAGGGGTTGGAGAAGAAGAAGAAGCAGAAGAAGAAGAAGAAGAAAAAGAAAAGGGGGAGGAAATAGAGCAGAGAAGAAAGAGAAGAGAGGGAAGAGAGTGGTTGGCTTGCATGGGAGGAGAAGAAAGAGGAAGAGGCAGAGGAAGAAAAAAGAAGAAAGAAAGAAAGAAGGAAATGGAGAAAGAGAAGAGAAAGGAAAGAAAAGGAGAAGAGTGATCAAGGTACACACCCCCATTCCTCTTGATTCTTTTCATTTAAACATAAGATTTGTAGAATATGTGAATGGGGATCATTTGGACGCATAATATGAATTTTGTGGATTTTTAGTAGATTTTGATGAATTTTAGAAGAAATCATGAGAACATGTTACTGTTGAGCTTATGTGCGTCTCCTGGCTTCAATCATGTATAACTTGAGCTATGAATATTAGAATTGAATTATTTTTGTGGCATTATGAAGTAGACTCGAAGAACATTAATTCAGTAGGCTACTTGTTAATTTTCGTGGCCTGTAGAAATACCAGTGCTTGTGTAAAGTTTGATGATTCACTAAGCATGCTAGATTGATTTTTATGGCTTTATGGTATTATATCTCAAGTTACGGATAAGCGATTGGAATGAAACTTGTGCCAAACGAAAGTAGACTTAGAATGCTTGATTTGAGAATTTTTATAAAATTTTTGGTTCACCAGAAGTTGGTCTGTTTGAGGTCCCAACTTTGGCAATTGGGTCAGTTTTAGAGTAGATTTCAATTTTCAGAAAATCGCATAAAACAACATATCGAATTTTTCTGGTATGCCGAATCAGGAGATTTCAGCGTACCGAATTTGAGCAGTATGCCAAACCAGACCCTAAACCTATACTGAATATTTTAAGAGTTGATTAATACACACACACACATATATATATATGGATGTATATATGTATTAATCTTAGAGAGATAATTAAAAAGGATACAAGAACAAGTAGGAAAACCATTAGGACGGTATTGGAAATGGCCCAATAGAATTAGGAAGTTGAATTGATTTGTTGGTCTCGTAAGTCATTAAGGACTTCATGACCACCATGAGCTTCTGTATGGTTCTTCAGGGTAAGCCTATACCCCGAAAGTATTTAAGTGATGTTTCAACAAAGCTTGATAGTTTTAAATGATTTTCAAAGTTTATTATAAGAAGATAAGAGTGCCTTTGATAATTGATTTTCCAAAGAGTTTTCTAAAGATTCCTAAAGAGCGTGGATGACATTAAACAGTGGTTTCTAAAGAATTTTGATAAGAAACTATAAGTATTTTTAAGGTGTTGCTTTGCATAGCAGTTTAGTGGTATTTTTAGAAATGGGTTTCAAGTATTTTCAAAATTAGTTTCAAAATGAGTTTGGAAAAGAAATGCATAGATTTGCAAAGGGTTTGAAAGAACAATATTTAAAATAAGATTCCCTGTATTTAAGTAATGATTTTCCAGAATGATTCTGGTTTAGAAAAGAGCTTGAGAAAGTGTTATTTTCAGAAAAAGAATAGTTTTACAGAAATGATTTTTGTAACAGAAAGATTTAGAAAAGAATTTTAGAAAAGAAATGCATGTTTGAAGAAAAGAATTTTTAGAGTTTCTAGTGTTGGTACTTGTAGATACCCCAATTTTGAGCTCATTTGGTAGCAGGCTCCTCCGATTGATGCTCTAGTCGCAACCACCAAAACCATAGCTCAAATAGGTTCACACTAGCCCACATGACCCAATAAAACACTAAAACCCATTAACATTCACTGAAAAATAAATAAAATACTTAATCCAGCTAAAATCCACTTAAATCAACTTAAAATTCAATAAAACCATAATTAATAAAAATTTTAAACCCTAATCAAGTGAAAAGAAATTAAAATCCATTAAATAAGACAAAAACCCTAATTTAAGCTTAATTCAAATTAAATCACTTAAAAATCCAAATAAATAAGTAAAAACCCTAATTAAAATAAAAA
>JAMKQA010008399.1:0-33592 GCA_024699735.1 Posidonia australis | reverse complement strand
CCCCCCCTCCCCCCCCCCCCCCTCTAGAGAAGCATTAGTATCCTACACTGAGGAGCAGTGAAAGGAGCCTAAGGGATGGTCATGGGAACAAACACAACATTTGGGGCCCCAAAAGCAGTAGATGACCAAGATGACGACCCCAAAGGCAAAGTAGCCACAAGGACACGGTATTGAGATGGTGGATGTCCTTTAGATGCTAAGGCAAAGGTGGAGGCAGTAGTGATGACAGGGACTGAAACAAAGGAAGGATGGACTGAAATAGGGACCTCCTCCTAAACAACATAGGAATGAGGCTCACTAATTTGCTGGGCCATGGCGGACCACAAGTGGGTACGAATCGGACTACGGTTGGGAACAAGAGGGTGAATCCTAGGACGAGCTATCATCAAAAGTGACGAATAACTCAGAAAATGTGGTCGAAAACCGAGTCACACCAGGTGTCAGCGAAAGGAGACCTCAAGCTCTGGCTAAGGAACTCGCACACTGACCAGTATTGAGGTTGAAGAAAAACAGGAATCAGGTTAGAAAAGATGCAGTGCTTAAGGTGATGTGAATGTAGATGCATGAATGCCTCTAGTATGTGCTCTCTCACAGTCTAGGGGTGTCCTACCAAGCAGTCTACTCTGGGTTCACACAAGGGTAAATGGGTCTCCGACTCAAGGTTAGAAAGTAAAGGTTACCGTTCTAAATCCTTGCCAAAGCTTAGGCAATGAAAGGGTGGTGCGTTCGGGACCTCGTCCTTTGCCAAAGCAGTTGGTTGTATCCTCTACTAACACCGACACAACCCTGGACAAGGAGGGACATACCGATATCTCATCCCATGCCAAAGCTATAGAATGAGAAACCGGAGAATGTCCTTCGCAAACTATATAGGTGGACTCAATAGAGGAGAAGATGCATATCCTATATGATGAATGCAAAATATGCTTTAAGTCTTTTACTTACAAATTTATTAAACCTTGGGGGAAAGTTTGCAATTTGTCATTAGTTTGTCCTATTTTTATTTTTTTTTATGTTTTTATTAACCAAAAGGGGGAGGAAAATATGTCTCTAATCTCCTAATCATGGCATATGCAAAAGGGGAAGAAAACATGCAAAGCAATCATCAATCAATAAAGAAAAAGCATGTGCACGTTATGTGCAAAAGTGGTGGCATAACAAATGTGTAAAAAGAAACACCCACTATACAAAAGGCATGCATAAAAATGTAAGGAAGACAACTTATGTTACAAAGGGACAGCCAGAGCAAAGCATGGAGAATAAGTAAACAAGCGGAAAAGCTAGAGTAAATTGAAAACCCAAAACGAAAGTCGGGATCTAGTTATCCCTAGCGGAGTCGCCAGTTCCTGTAACCAAGCCAGCGATAGCCTCAAGCGTGGTGTGAAAGGCCAAATGCACGAAGGCCAGCAAAGTTACGACAAAAGTGATAAAAACAATGATAAAAATGTGAGAGTCGCCACCTAGTCTACTTAAAAATGGGAGACGAGGAAAACCGTTTTAAAACACTAAAATATGCAACAAACCAATGGAAAAGGTCATCATGAACCAAAAATTGGGCAAGGATCCCTGTTATGCACAGGGAAGGTATTAGGCACCCCCATGCGCTCGAGAAATCGGTCTTTTATGCACAACATTCACTTATGTGGAAATGTTGGCTTTACAACCTGTTTCTGTACGCTCGAGGGTGATATGCAATGCCATGCTACTTGCAAGTTGTGCCTAGTGTTGTATTTAAAACCAAATATAATTGAAGTGGGGAATGGGTTGTGTCCTATGGTTCAGCTAGGCTACCTAGGGTCTGAACCGTGGAATTTACTAAAGGATTTCACCGACAAGAGCCAAAAAGGCCACCGATTCACAAGACCCAAGTAGTAAGCATCACTACTCTACTAGGTGCAAAACTAATGCAATCAGAGTTATTAGATGGTAAAACTATGCAACCATGATCATGGTATATGTAGTACAAATACTAGAAAAATTAGAACCCATGACAACTAGGAGAATATGAAAACCATGATGCAAAACCTACTATTTGTATCCTGTGACGAAACGGTGTGCCAGCCTAGTGCGCTAGTTATGTGCTCCATTGTAGTGCGCCAGTGATGTGTGCCAGTATAGTGCACTCCAAATACTCTGTTTCAGACTGCAAACTGAATTCAAATCCTGAGGAGAATGCATGTGATTAACTATGCTAATGACCATTCAGAAGACTAACCTAGATGCCAAGGGACACAAACATACAAAACAATCAAGACTAAAACACACCTCTCTCTCATTTCTTATCCATACATGCTTATGGGTTCCCTAGGCTACAATTATCTATGGAGGCTCTTGAGGTGTATGGGGAATCTAGATTGATTGAGGGAGCATTGGGGAATATCATGGCATGCAAAGGGGTATACCACAGCACGTAATCAGTGGCCAATAGCCACATAGGGACCATGATGCATCATCAAAAAGATCAAACACTGTAAACACACATCAAGATGAACAAACAGTGCAAATAACGTCATGAAAGAGCATCATGATCTACTACTAAAATAAACAAATAATGCAAACGATCAAGCAAACCACATACATATCATAGTAGCCAAATTCATAGTGTAAGCTTTATTCAACGTAGCATGCAAGGATCATATGAAAGTGGGGAAGAAGAATATACTTGTAGTGTTTCCTCTTTTGGTGGCTCGAGATAAACCTCCTCCGGCTGCTTTGGACGAGGCTGAGGGGCTCAAAGGGTGCTTAAGGATGCAGCAAATATTGAGGAATGGTCTCCTATGGGATGCCAAGGTAACCAAGAGAGCCCAAGTGTAGTTCATGGGTGGCCTTTTAAAGGAGGTGGAAATGTAGGGTCTTGGGATGTCAAGGGGTGTGAAAACCAACTTGCGTAAGTTCGTAGAAGAATATTTGTAAGTGGAGGTTACAAGTGTAGAAGATGGATAGGCAATAGTCAGTACCCTAAAAAGTAGCTGTGCGTCAGCTTGGTGCACCAAGATAGTGTTCCAAATTGGTGTGCCATGATGGTGCTCCACATTGGTGCTCCATTATGGTGCTCGACATTGGTGTTCCAGAATAGTGCTCTCCACTTGGCTGCCTGGATTATCGACTAGACCATGGGCTTGCAGTCGTGGTTTGTGTGATGATCTCGGACTAATTAAAATGTCAGATAGGACTTGGATGTGGTTAGCTCTGCCGTGTCCAAAGCAACACCCTTCTGGAGAGTCTATCCACGAGCCATCCCAAAATCGGGGTGTCTACAGTTGCAACTAGTTGTCTTCCTTGACTATAAAAGAGATTGATAGTGGACTGAAGCAGGGGGGAAGGATATCTTCGGTTGGAGAACTTCTATGCCTATCAGAGTTCACTGAGCTCAACTCATCTCATCGGCTGGAAGAGAAGAAGAGAGGAGGGAAGGAGGCATGAGTAGGAGAGCAGCATGCAAGCTCAGCCCCTCAGATCACCTTTTCACTTCATCGTCTTCCTCACCCCTCGAAAGTCCCCTACAAGTTCCAACTCCCAGTGCCGCTGAGCTCGAGTCGAAGGGATCATCGTCGTCGGAGAAGACACTGAGCTCAGGTAAGTATGTCCACCTATTCATAACATGCATGCATCAGAGTAGCTCCCTGGTAAGCATCCTTTCATCATCCTTCATCTCCAAGGCCATGTTGTCTTGAGAAAGAGAGAGAGTGCCGGAAAAACCAGCTCGTCACCGAAACCACACCATAGTGAGCCGAGCCATGCGGGAAATGGAGGAGGAAGGAGAGAGCTTGAAGACCTCCATGCCTCCACTCACTGGTCTTCTTCTCACCCTACGATCGCTTGTGACCTCCAGTTGCCCCTACCGAGCACCTCCAGTGTCGCTGAGCTCGAGCTGAAAGAGACACCGTCATTGGGGAAGATGTCGAGCTCCAGTAAATTTCTTCGCCTTTTTCCTTGCATGCTTGCATTATTCTTTCCTCCATCCCTGAGCCTGCATAGCTGAGTGGAGAGTGAAAGTGAACGTGGAACCAGCCACCAAGGCAACAGATATCTTGCTGGAATCGTAGCGATAGCCTCCTCCTCCGTGTATTGGGTCCAACAGTAGGAAGAGAGAGAGAGCATGTAGAATTCTCTTGCTTCCTTCGGTCCTCCTCTCCTCCCTTAGACCTCCACTTCTCCTTCAAACCTCCGTTGTCCTCTTCTTTTCCATCAGAGCACGCCCACTGCCGTCTTCATCCTCTGCATGACTTCCGCAACCATCCGGTCGACCTCCATTCCCATCTCCGGCTTGCGTTCTCCTCTGTGACAGGCCATGCAGTAAGAGGGAAGGAGGATTATAACAATAGAGAATGGAGGGCGGGAGAGAGAGTGAGGTAGCATGTTTTCTTTCCCCTTCACACGACCTGCATGATCCTAGCCATAGCCTCCACCATTAACCTAATTTCTTTGCTCCTTCGCGTGACCTCCACGATGCCACCGAGCTTCAGTCCTTCTTGGTCATCCTCCTCTCTCCCTGCAAGCTAGAAGCAACCAAGCAGTCATCCACAAGCACTCACCCCTCAATCCACCTCCTGAACCCATCCTCCATCTCCTCACCTTCCACAGCCTCCACTCGCAATCTCCTTTCTTCTCACCAAACTAGCATCTTCACTCATAACCTAACGTCCAAAAGCAACATTCAGCCCATGCAACCACAAGAAGAGAGAGAGAGAGGGAGAGAGAAGCCTTCCACCAACCCGTATTCCCACTACTGGATCGACCTCTTTCTTCTTCACCCATGCAGCCCATGGCCATACGGAGAATGAGAGAAAGAGAGAGATAGGAGAGAATACATGGAGAAAGGAGGAGGGTAGCCCATCCATCTCACTTCTCATCGCACTTTAGGCTCCTTCGTTTAGCATCCCTGCAGATTCATGTAGTCAATATGGTTAGCCTTTGCATTAGGGTAGGGAGAAACAGAGAGGTTTGCAGGTTGCTCTGTAGACTGGTCAAGCAAGTCTCAATGGTGGATTTGGGAAGCGAGCTCAATTGACGAATCTTGGAGGCGAGTCACCAAAATGAGACCCAATGACGCCTTTGGATGACGGAAGCAAAAGCAAGGATGGCCAGCGGAGCTCACCGAGGATAGGACAGGCGTAGGCATTTCATGTCTTGCATTCATCTCTATCCATGTATTCTTTTGCATACATTTCATGCATTCATTTTCACACATGCACTTCATACATATTTTTATAAGTATTCTCATGCATATCATACGTTGCCGCATTGAATTGAATTTGCTTTTTGTGATGCATTTCATGACTTTAGTTTGACTTTACGATTCTATCTTGTATTGATTTTCATATCGCCTGACTACACACATTAATCGACATGAAAATGCCTACATTGACCCAACCAGGATTGTTTCTTTTTTTGATTTTCACAAACATTTGAAGTTTTCCACTGTTTTTGTGCTGATTTTCTCTCTGTATGATTTTGATTTACTCGATCTTCTCTATCACCAAAGGGCGTACATTAACAAGCTTGATAAAGCCAATATGGACCTAAATGAAGATTATTTTCCCTTATTTGACTTTCTCGGATTTTTGTAATTTTTACAGTTTTGCATGACACTTTCCGAACATTTCTAATTTTACATGATTTTCCTCATCGCGCAAAGGCGTACAGTTAAGTGGCATTTTCAATGCCTACATTGTCCTTCAGATTATTTTCCTTATCATTTCTCTTTTATTCATCGTTTCTTGGAGATTTGTCATGTTTTTGCATTCATCTTAAGCATGTGCATTAAGAGTAGACAAGTAAACACACACTAGATCATGAGCAAGCTGTAAACCTTGAAAGACTGAATTATTCGAGCGTATGGGGGTACCTAACACCTTCCCCATGCGTAACAAGAATCCTTACCCTTTCTTTGGCCCATAATGGCTAAGTGTTGCATCCATTAGGCATGGAGCACACAAGCATTCATTTGCATCATTTTCTTGCATTCATATGCATCTTGGTTTTCCTCATCTTTCCATTGAAAGATTAGGTGGTGACTCCTTTTTCCTTATCCTTTTCTTATCCTTCTTTGGTGTTTCTGAGTCGAGTCTCCTTCCTCGGATTCACCATCTTCGCTATGACCTTATCGGGATTCCTCGTGTGTTTCCATGCACTGAAGAGTCGTGTAGGGTTCCACTGGCATGGTCACATGGAAAAATCCATATTCTCAACCAAGTCCAGCCTAAAACACAATGCCTCACAGGGCTCAAAACCAAAACCACAAACATGGGCTGGTAATTGGTTAAAATACATTTCTTATTTATTTCTAGGATTTTAGGGCAAAACACAAGTCCAATCCTAGCCAAACCACATCTTTTCATTTTCACAAATCCACACACTTTTCTTATTGATGTTACCTTGATCAGGGGTAACCAGGCACACAAGTAGTAGGTGAGGACACCATTTCCCCTACCTCCCTACACTATCATGGTGAAATTCCCCATCTGGGAGGACTCCGACCCAACTAACTGGCCTCAATTCTTTTCATATGCACGAGGATACGTCTTTTTCTAATGTCCCATCGGTGACCCAAACACTTGATTCATATACCAGTCTTAGCCTACACGGTCTCAAGCTCAGTGACCACAATTGTATTTGACAATTGATACCTTATCAATTTGTCGACACCAATCCCTCGTGGTCCCATTTTGGCAACCACAGTCGTGTCTGACAATTAGTTTCTTGGAATATCATTCTCCTACCATATTGCTGACACCAACCTCCATGATCCCACAACACCTTATTATTATTTCATTTTCAAAACTCTTAGGTTTCCTTTCTATAGGCACTCCAATTTTGTAGTCACTTGGTAGCAGGCTCCTCTAAATGATGCTCTGGTTGAGACCACCAAAACCCTAGCCTACATAAGCCCACACAAGCCCATTCAGGCACACACTAGTCCACTCAAACCTAATAAAATTAAAATCAAACAAAATACATATAAAACATTTAAAATCCAATTAATCAAACAAAAACCTTAATTCAAGTCCAAATTAAATAAAATCCACTTAAATCCAATTAATCAAACAAAAACACTAATTCAAGTCAAAATTAAGTAAAATTCACTTAAATCCACTTAAAACCCAATTAATTAAGTGAAAACACTAATTGAAGTCAAAATCCATTTAAATCCTTAATAAATTGAACCAAAAATCCTAATTAAAATCCAAAAACCCTAAATTAAAATTCAAATCCCTAATTAAACCATAAACTCTAATTAAAACACAAAAACCCTCATTAAACTCAAAACCATAATTAATTAAATTCAAAACCCCAATTAAAACACAAAAACCCTAAATTAAACCAAAAACCCTAAAAACAAAAAATCCTAATCCAAAAAAAAAACCTAATTAAACTCAAAATCCTAATTAAACCAAAAACCCTAAAATCCATAAAAATCCCAAAACAAAAATAAAACAAAAACCTAAAATAATTAAAACCCTAATTCAAAACCAATTAATTAAACTTTAAATCCCAAAATTAAAAATCAAATTTAAATCACAAAACCCAATTAAAAAAAACCTAAAATCCATAAAAATTCCTAAAACAAAAACCTAAAATAATTAAAAGCTTAATTTAAAACCAATTAATTAAACCTTAATCATAAATTTAATTAAAATCATAAAACATAAATAAAAGCCTAAACCTAAAACCCAAAATCCATTTTAAAACCTTAAAACAAAAAAAACAAAAGAACCAAACCCTAAGCCCATGGCAAGCCCAATACACTCATAAACCACAAAACTTTATAACACCCAAAAATAATTCCGGCGAGCTTCCACTGCAGACGACCTCAAGTTTTCCATTGAAAACTCTGGTGACCTCTCGAAGAATCCGTAGGAGGGAGGAGGATCGATGGCTCTGGAAAGCCTCATCGAAGTATAAAGTGTATCGCTGTCATAGAGCATGGACCGCCGTTTGGAAACTAACCTTTCCCCTTTGCAACAGCCCACAACAAACCTAGCGATCCCTTCCATTTCCAGAGCCTTCCCATCACCCCTTTTGCCACTTAGAAGCCCCCGACATTAGCAGCCAGAGCGTCATCGGAGCACGCCGCCGTCGACCAGTCTCGTTGGGGAAGATAACCCTACTCATCAGGTATCCTTCTTTCCCCTCATTTTCAATTCAGACATGTCCCATAGGTCCCTTTAGGCCCCTTGGATCGTGCCACGGTGGAGCAATGCCTCCTGTGAGCCGTCGACCTAGTCTCCAGTGGTGGGTTCACCACCACTAGTGAGGCCCTTGGCCTCTTGATCGAGGTGAGGCCCTCTGGGCCGCTCCTCGTTCTTCCTCCTCCTCCTCCCAGAGCACCTTTGCTCTGGAGGAGAGTCTCTGGCCTCCCGTGAACCTGGTGACACCCCTGCCGTCGATGCAGCCTTGCCATCTCTGTCAATCGCCGTTGAGGAAACACTAGAGCACTCCAAATGCCCCCGCTCCACACCATCGCTCTAGGGAGCGTGGCCACCTTGCCACGAACGCCTCCGCATCGCCACACCACTGCTTGGACCGCCGTAGCACCCCGACCACCCACCGCGGCCATCATCGCTGATGTAGAGGTGGAAGGAGCACCTCAGACCTCCCTGGGCCTCACCAGGGCTTCCCAAAGCCTCACCGTGCCTCCTTGGTGCTTCCCAGACCTCTGCTCGAGCCTAGCCATCGCCGAAGCGCCGCTGCACCTCACCGTCATCTTCCACGGTGCCAATAGAGCCACCTCAAAGGAGCACGAGGTGGGGGGAGCACCTCAGACTGCTCTAGCCCAGCGCGACGCCTCGAAGACACCCCTTGTGCCTCCCTCTAGCCTCCAGAGCCGTCACCGGAGCCATCCAATCGTTGCGCCGCAGTAGGATCATCGCTGGAGGTCTCGCCAAAGTGGGAAGACCGACGGCCCTCCGGTGATCTTCGAAGGGTTGGGTTTTTGACCCAGACCCCTTAGTTTTAAGTTATTGCATTTGGGTCCTTTTTTTATTACATCTGAGTCCTTTTATTTGTGTTTAAGCCCCTATCATTTTAAATAATCTTTTGTTTCTTTTATTATTCTTGTGAATGTTGCATTTTTTTCCTATTTCTTTTAATTTTTATTTTTAGTCCTGCTTATGCATGTTTTATCACATCTAGGTCCCTAGAACCACGATTTCTTTACACTTAAGTCTTAAACATTTGCATTTAGCCCCTAAAAGATTTAAAAATCACACTGACCATCATTATAATTGAATTTTTATTACATTTAAGTCTTGAGCTTTTGCAATAAGCCCCAGAGTTTTTAAAAATGAGTTTCTTCTTAGAAATTTTGCATATTAACCCTGAGAAATTGCATAATTACACTAATCATTATAAAATCCTATTGCTTATTATAATCAGGCCCCTGAAATTCTACACATAAGTCCCCGACTCCTTAATAAACAATCCCTGGTCATAGGAAATTTGCATATAGACCCTTAGTTTAACTTTAAATCCATCATTTAGGGTTTTAAATGTGTTCTTACATATTTTTGATGTTTTTTACTTATTGCATTTCAAATTTTACATTTAATCATAGATTCCATTTAAAAATCATGTTTTCATTGTGAATTGCCCTTTAGCTTCACATTTTAATCACATTCGCACTTATGTGTGAATTTGGCACTTTAGACCCTAAGTTTTCATGAAATTACCCAAGTACAATTTTCACACATCTCAGTGTCACATTCACATTTGATCCATTGTCTACATGCTAGATTAGGAGTCATGAATACGTTTTTGATCCAAATTCTCATCCTTTTGTGAATTTCACATTTCAGTCCTCATGTTTGTCCTTTACTGTGTTTACATCATTTTATGGTTTTTAAGATCTTATCCTTTTCACATTTTTTTCTCACGAAAAACATTTTCTTGACATTTTGCACATACTTTTGCATATCTCAGACCATACATCATCCCCATACATGCTTTTGTCACATCTGGCCATTAAAATGACCAAATTGCCCCTATACCACCAATTCATGCACCTACATGTTAGTCTTCGCACTCAGTCTTGCATAATTTTTGTCCAAGTCATTCTTTAGCACCTTTTGCACATTTAGGCACTTATTCATGCATTTTATAGATTTTGTAACATTTGCGTATCAGTCCATCCCTATTTGATGAGCCTGTAGCTTATGCCTTTCTTTCGTAGATTTTTCCTTCACTTTGTTTTCGGAGTCCCTCATCCGACATTCGATTTGGTTTCCTTTATTCCTATCTTTCAGAATTTTTTGATTTGATTTGGATTTCATCACCCAAGGGCGTACACATATTGACCGAAAGGCCCACATTATCCCATTTGCGGATTTTTTCTCCATTTTGATTTTCACGACTTCTTCCATGATCTCGAGGACCTAGGTCAACTCCACTTTCTATATTTTTGATGTCAGTTTGGTTTTTCCGAGGTGTTCGTTTCAAAAACCTCGTCATTTCATGTGGTATTCTTTTGTAAGCGTCACATTCTGTGATTTCGTCATTTCATGTGGATTTCTTCGCAGTTATCGCATACCATCTTGCACATCCATCCAGTCTTGTCTTGGCAATCACATTAGTATGTTTAGAGTACAATCTAGGCTTAACAAGCATTCATCCAGCCTTTATGCAAACAAATTAGACTAGAAAGATCGAGTTTCTTGGGCATACGAGGGTGCCTAATACCTTCCTCATGCGTAATAGGAATCCTTACCCCTCCTCTGGTTAGCAGTCCGGCCTTCACATCGGCATCTCATGCATTCAATCTTTTGTGGTTTTCCTCGTCTTTCCCTTAAAAGACTAGGTGGTGACTCCTTTTCTCTTTTGTTTTATTCTATCTTACACCTTCGCCATCTTGGCATGGCTGTGATCTTCTCCCTCTGGCGCAACTTAACGTCGAACCCCTGGATTGGCATGGTCACACTTTCAAAACCATTTCATCGTATCATTTCGTTGTAGGAATCTGTTCCATGCAACACATGACCCTTTACTAGGGTCCCAACTCTAAATCATTCTAAAATCATGTATTTAAAACCACAAATTGGGTCTCATGCCCAAAAACCACACTAAACCACACATTTAATCACTTTTATCCATTATTGGGGCTTCAAACCCAAAACTATTTCCAAGTTCACTTATTTCATTCTTCCATGACATTTACATGGAGAAAACATCATTCACATATCTTCATTACCCATTTAAAACCATTTATTTCCATTTTTCATACTCATTTATTCATATAGGCCAAGGGATAAAATCGGTAGACCAAAATCTTGTTCGGTATACTGAAAATCTCTGATTCGGTATACCAAATCATTTCAGTATACTGAAACCCCCCGTTTCGGTCAGTCGAAGGTTTTCGGTCTACTAAACACAAGCACCTGGTCACATACTGACAGGGATTCGGTATGCCGAACCCAAATTCGGTGTGCCGAAACTCCCATGTCCTATACACTTCCCCTGTTTTGACCCAAACAATTATCGAAATTGGGACCTCCAGTAGACCCAACATACATACATCATAAAAGACAAGTAAAACATGGGGTGTAAACCCTTGAGTCTACTTCAAAACCCTTCAAACCTTTCATAATTTCATTAAGCATGCTATTCACAATAAATTCACAAAGGCATGAAGCACATTTTGAATTATTGTAGCATGCATACCCAAAATTCGTCTAAATCCACAAAACATTCATCCTAACCTCATGATCTCTACATAAACACGTCATACAATCCATTCCACACATTTCTATCATTTTTGCATGATTTATCATGTTTTACTCATCATTTTCATGCACTAGGGCTTCTACTTTGGGGACTCCCTGAATGGCTCGTAGGGCTTCTGCTTTGTGGCGACTAGGTCCTCACGCTTTGGGACCATGTCGAGGTTAAAAGAGTATTGTTCCAGAAAAGCTTGGCTCAAATCATTTCAGGTCCTTATTGTAGCCATATCCAGAGATGTGAACCATTTCAGAGCTGGACCTGTGAGGCTTTTCGAAAGGAGGCGATTGAGAAGTCTCTCGTCATCCTGTAACTAAGCGAGATCGCCACAGTACGCCCTTAAGGTGTGAAATTGGGCAGCCTTTCCTATTATATTTCTCAAATTCCAAGATATGGAAGTTCAAAGGGAGTATGGCCTTTGGGAAATAGCAGAGGTCCTAGAAGGAATAAGACTGGCGATCCCCACCCTGCACTTGTCGTAGAGCTTTCTCTAGGTCATTCATCTTGGCGAAAAGTGCATTCGGGGTTGCTGCTGACATAAATGTGCAACCAGGGTGGGTCTTGTGTACGCTATATCTATAGCACCCATGTGCTCCTCCAGATCTATCATCTCGCCACCTGGTGCTGTGGCGTGATGACCAGTGTACCCGTACATGTGTGCTATTTGTGGTGGTGTGCATGCTGAAGCATGTATCTGATGCAAGGGTATAGAAATGTTATGCCATGCTGGGCGTGTTGTTGTGTATGGGAGTAACAACTGTTGAACCGATATGGCCGAGTTCACAGGTCATTGTACTCTTGTCAGCCCAAAAGGCGAACCACTAGTAGAGGGAGGATTATGTTGTGCACGCTGTGGCAGTAATACTATCGGCAAAGTAGTAACGCCCATCGTCGGGATAGCGAGAAGCTGTGGCGACAGCTGCGGTGGTAGTGTTACTGGTGCAACGTGATGTGCCTGAGCAAGCAGAACAGGGTCCTCAGGAGTAGGACAAACAAGCGCAGTCAAAGTAGGATCCAAAAAGAAGGCCATGTTTTGTAGCTTGTACGTAAGGGCCAGAAGTTGCTGAGATTGAACGGTGATGGAACCATTAGTAGCAGTACCGTGGGTTGGAAGAGCAAGTGGCAAGGATGTCATAGGGGGCTGGAAGTTCAAGGATGCTACGGGTTGAATTCCTACTAAAGAAGCAATCGCAGTCAGTTGTGTGTCAAGCGGAACAGGGTCAACTGCAGGACAGGACATCATCAGATCAAATGCCTTAGTGGTAGTCATGGTAACCGCCTCAGCCACGGGCTCCAGACCAATAAGGCTCTGCCAGTGTCCTGAAACTGGCAGACAAGGAACTCCAGGCACTTGAAAATGGCTATCATGGAGGACAGATGGAATGACTGATGTCAAAGTAAAAGGAGGAGGGGCGGAAACAGGAATCCCCTCTAGAGCAACCAGTGCAAAGGTCTTAGAAGCTCGTTGGGCCATAACGGACCACAAACAGGTAAGGATGAGGCTGCGATTGCAAACAAGAGGATGACGCCTACGAGGAGCTATCGTCAGAAGTGACAAATAGCTCGAGAAAAGACAGTCGAGAACAGTGCCTCAAGATTGAGGTCACAGAAAGGAACTCCTAGGCTCAGACCTAGGAACTCGTACACAGAACTCTATACCTGACAAAGGAAAAGAACCTAGTGTGTCAGTGAAGAGGTGACAAAACAACAAAAGAAGTAAGTTAGTTATGCAATTGTTTGTTAAGGTGGCATGAATGGCACACATGCACACGAATGCTACTAAAATGCGCTCTCTCACCATGGATGTCCCACATGGGGTGGACCATATGGGACATACTCATGGGTTTGGGTTTTGACTCTGGTCAAGAAAGTAAGGTTCTCATTTTAAATCCTGGCCAGAGCGCAGGCAGTGAACGAGTGGTGCGTTGGTGGCCTCATCTCCTACAGTAGCATGGAGTTGTACCCTCTACTAGCATCGACGCGACCCCAGACAAGGGGGACAAACTAGCAACACGCCCTATGCCAAAGCTATAGAACTGGCTGCTACAATTGTCCTTCGCAAACTGTGGGTGGACTCAGAGGAGAAGATGCATGCCCTATATGATCAATCATGCGATATGCATTTGTCTCTTACTTGCATTTTACTTGCATTTTATTAAACCATGGCGAATTGTGAGCATTTGTCTCTAGTTATGCCTTATTATTTGTTTATCTGAGTTTGTGTGTTTTCTTTTAACCAAATAGGGAGGCAAACGTCTCTCTACTCTCCTAATCATGGCAAATTCAAATAAAGGGAAGAAAACACACAATCATGGCATCTATAAAGTCAAACAACAAGCAAAAGGCATGAACATGGCATGTGCTGGTGTAGTGCTCACAAGTAGGTGAATAAAAGCAAGTATCGACAAAAAAAGCATAAAGTAGGTCATGTGCATGTGTGGTGGCCTAGAAATAGTGTAAAAAGGCACGTTCAATCAAATATGTACAAGCAAACAGAACAAACAAACAAGCACAAAGTATACATACCAAAGACAAGCAAGAAAACCAAAAATGAAAGCCAGAATCTGGTACTCCCCAGTGGAGTCGCCAGTTCTTGTGACCATGCCAGTGGAACCCTGCACGACTCTCCTTACGGTGCATGGAAGCACACGAGGAGTCCCCATACGATCACGACAAAGATGGTGAATCCAGGGTAGAAGACTAGACTCGGAAACACCAAGAGAAGATAAGAAAGGATAAGGAAAGGAGTTGCCACCTAGTCTTTTAATGGAAAGATAAGGAAAACCAAACACAAAGGAAAAACAACGTGAAGAAAACATGCATACTCTGTGCCTAATGGATGTAATGCTCAAATCAATGCGAGCTAGAGAAAGGGTAAGGATTCTTGTTACGCATGGGGAAGGGGCTAGGCACCCCCATGCACCCGAGGAACTCGGTCTTTCTAGGTTTCCTACTTGCTAAATGGTCTATTGGGTGTGTGCTTGCCTATTCTGAATGCATATGCTAAAGATGACTAGAAAACATGACAAATCAAAGAGAAGAAAAGAATAAAAGGAAAAAAGATAATCCGAGGGACAATTATAGGCATTTAGAATGCCGCTTTACTGTACGGCTGTAGGCGATGAGGAAAATCGTGAAAATCGAGAAACTCTCGGAAAGCATTACGCAAATCAGCGGAAACTCGAAGAAATCTGAGAAAATACAATTGGGGAAAATAATCCTCATTTGGGACAATGTCAGCATTGTTAAGCCTGTTAATGTACGCTTGGGCAATGGAAAGCCAAATCTAGTCAAAATCGTGAAAGTCAGAAGAAATCGGGAAAACGATGGGAAAACCAAGCTTGAAAAGAGTTAGAAATGCATGCACGATGTAAGGAAGAAATCACGAGGAAACATGCATGAAAAACAACAACAAAATGTGCAAAATGCATGCAAGAACGTAAAAATGTGAATTCCAGGGGCTTTTGTGCAAAAATCCCAAATTCTGAATGAAAATAGAAATTCTGAAGCTAAATCATCAAAAATATACAGAAAAACACATTTCATGTAATTTTGAAGAAATCTGGGGTCAAATGTGCAAAACTGTATATTTTTGGTCAAATTGAAGATTCCTAAGGGTTAAAATGCAATTTTGCCATTAAAACATGTATTTAATGCAACTCTGTGGAAATTCAGGGTAACATATGCAAGAAAAAGAGTCCATGTTTGAAAGTAGAAAGTTTGAAGGGCTAACATGTAAATTTACCCTAGAAAACATGCATTCAATGTGAAATCAGTAAAATTAAAGGGCTAAAATGCAATTTAAGTCACATTTGAGCAAATATTTGAATTCTCAGGGTTTAATTTGCAATTTAAACATGGAAATATGCATATAGAGTTATTTTAATGAAGCTCAGGGGTTTTAATGTAATTTAATCAGAGAAATATGCATTCAGAATTATTTTCATGAAACTTATGGTTTTAAATGCAATTTTTGAACATATTTGAGTGAATGTTTGAATAACCAAGGTTTAATTTGCAAATTAGACAGAGAAATATGCATTCAGAACTATTTCAAAAAAGTTCAGGGTTTTAAATGCAAAACTTCTGGACTTTAATGTGTGACAAGTAACTCAGAGGGTCTTTGTCAAACTTTAAAGTATGAAAGGCATTAACAAGATTATTCAGGGGCACATTTGCAATATTTTCAAATCAAACTTTATTCAAATGATTTAAAAAAACATTACAAGGACCTAATTGCAAGAAAAAGGACCTACTTGTAATAAAATAAGGACCTAAATGTAAGAAAACAAAAAGTTCAGAAGTTATTTAAAAGAAAACTTATTTTTTTTATTTTTTAAAAAAGAAAAGGAATCGACGGCCGCCGACAATGGAACTCCGCGGTCGACAACCGCCGAGGATGTTCCATTGGAGCATCCCAAAGCCTGATCGAAGATCAGAAAGCACAACGAGCAAGAGGAGAAGAGAAGAAGAAGATCTAATGGTCTGGATCATGGCCTCGATGGTTGGAATGGGCTGCCCGTCTCCCTCGCTGTCGGGACAGCTTCGGTGACGGCACTAGAGAATAAACAGGTGCTGGAAGGCTACGGCGTGTCGCTTAGGGGTCCACGAAGATTGGAGGCGACGAGTGGAGCATTTCCCCTCTTCCAGAAGCAAGAATAGGACACTCCTCCCATCCTTGGATCCAACTCCGGCGAGCTCGACTGTGGTGGCTATCCAGGGCTTGAAGCTTGGCTTTGATGGCTTTGGAGTGCTAGGGGTGGGTCGAGGAGTGTTTTTTGATGCTCGAAGAGGCAAGACGGAGCTGGAGGCGCACGTTCCATTGCTGTTGCAAGTGGTCTTGTTGAGGTCTCTGTAGTCGATGCACATACAGACCTTCCCATCTTTCTTTGGCACTACGACAACATTTGCTAGCCATTCTGGGTACAACACCACTTTGAGGAAGTTCACCTTGTGCTGCTTCATGATTTCCTCCTTGAGTTTCAAGATCCATTGAGGTCGCCATCTCCTGAGTTTTTGCTTGACGGGCCTCTCGTTAGGCTTTAGGGGTAGCTTGTGTACCACCACTTCGACATCCAGGCCGACCATGTCGTCGTAACTCCAGGCAAAAACATTTGTGTATTCTTTCAGGAACGCTATGAAATCTGCCCTGGCCTGTGGGGATAGCTTAACACTAATAAGTACCTCCTTGACATCCTCTGTTGTGTCGATCTTCACCCGTTCAGTTTCTTCCCTGACATGCATATTTGGGCCCTCTGAATCATTGTCGTAGGGCCAGAACTCGAGTGCCTCACTGTCTTCTTCCATGTCATCATCCTCTTCCCCATAAGCAATGAGCTCTGATATGATTTCCTCTTTAAAGGTTGGGTCGATGACATCAAAGGAGAGGATGTGCTATGATTTCTGCCCCTAATGATTCTTTAGGATGGTCACACTGACTCTGGTGTTCTTGTATTTGCACTGTGCAACTTCTGGCTCTTTACCAATGGGTTCTGATGATTGGCTGGGTTGCTCTATTTCCTCGGCTCCTGATACTATTTTTTGATCATTTTGTTTTTCTGATTTTTTTGGGTTTTTTGGATTTTTTGATTTTTTTGGATTTTCTGTAGTATGTACAAATGGTGCAATTAACTAGCAGCTGTCCTGCTGCTGACTGATATTAGTGATGCCACCCGGCCTTCCCCCTGAGCTTAACTCAAGGTCTTTTTTTTTTACCCTCACCCTACTTATGGTGAGGCCTCATCTGCATGTACCATCTAGACCCAGCTCCAAAGAGATTAACTCTAATAGTCTAGTGGATTCTGGCTGTGATTCAGCCAGGACCATGATGGATGAGTGGTCCGGTTGCTGGTGGGGAGCTGCTGGCTCTGATTCTGAGACCCTAGCCTTTCCTTTCTTCAACCTTTGATGCTCTGCTGTGTCTTTAGCCAACATTGACAACTGCTCTTGGAACAGAAGCTCTAGGTTACTGACTTGCTCACTCGACTAACTTGCCCTGCCAACTGTCTCATTCTCTACCGTGATGCAATCAGAACATTGGACAGCACTCTGTTGATGCTACTGCCTCATCTAGACTGTGGACCTCTGTTGATTGGATCTGAGACCGTTGTAAACAATGTCCAAAACTGACTGACTGCATTGATGGATCTACTGATGCCACTACTTGCAGGACTATCATTGTGGGGCTTGCCGTTGAGGCGATGGCTGATGTCGTCAAAGAGCCTACCGTCGGTTGAGACTGTGGCTGCACCATCTGGTGTTGGCTCCTCTTTACAGTGGCCTGACTCTGATTGGTGTTGAGTATCCCTGCATTGACAAAATTGGTGAGGTTTGATAGAATAGAAATCTTCTTGTACCTCCTGGTGCGCGAGTATCCGTCTTTGTGTGGCTGCTACTCGTATCCCAGACCCTTGAACTCTCGCCTCTCCTCCGCTTGGATGGACTTGGAGATTCCTTGGCCGTGTCGCCTGAGTGGTGTCCCCTTCTTGTATCCCTATTTGCGACATACGTTTTCGATCATCCAAAGGGGATTGTCACGAATGGTCAGGTAACTAACACGCTCAAGAGCCAGAATGTAATTGACAGGCTCGAAATGATTGACCCGGAACATGACATCGGACGATTTAGGATCGAAGTAGACGGTCTGGAGGGAGACAGTAGAGACTAACTCGACCTTTTCTTTGTCAAGATCTTCCTCCATGACAACAACTACGTCATTGCCCTAGTGGAACTTAACCATACGGTGGAGGGTCGAGGGGATCACCTGATGCTTGTGCAGCCAAGGGTGCCTAAGTAGAAGATTAAAAGAGGACTCCAGATCCATAATATAGAATTTGACGTCGAAGACTACATGCCTTATAGTGAGAGGAATAACCAGCATCCCAAGCGCGTCTTGTTGTGTGTTATCAAAAGCCGTCATTCCCTTCGTGGCTGGTATGATATCATCAGCTTCGAATCTAATTTTGTTTGCTGTGCACAAAGGACAGACATTAAGGCCCACGCCGTTATCAACCAAGTTGAGGAGGATGAGGGGAAAGGAGAAAGGGGGTGGACAAGGAAGAGTGGGGAGGAAGGGAAGGAAAGGTGGGGAAGGAGAAGATGCACGCCCGAGGAGGAGGAGAAAAGGAGAAAGAAGGAGAAGATGGCGACGAGCGGTGGGGGAGTGCGGTGCGGGCGACCTATAAAGCCTATGCACGCAGTAATTAGGAGCATGCTCACCTGCATGTCTCAGCCACTGGCACCCCGCAGGAGCACACCGGCCACTTCGCCCAACCACCCGCCACAGCAATCGACCCATGGCACGGACCCCACACAGACCCCACACCCAGGCCCTACACACACAATGCCACAATGTATAGTGCCAAATCACGCATAAGGACACTCAAATAGAAGCCGGCCCAGAAGGCCCAAGTCCAAAAGCACAAAACCACATAACGGGCCTCATAATAGTAACACCCGTCCAAGAATAAATTCATTAAAATGTAAATAATTACAAAATGAATTTTACGGATGTTGTAGTATCTCTCTTTCTCCTTCTTCGTGGATCAAAGCTCTCTTATCTAGAGGGAGGTTTGGGGATTTGTGTAGAAGGGGGAGGAGGATCTACATGTGCCGGGGGCAGTGGGGGTGCTGTGACGGGGGCATCGAGAGGGCAGTGGGGGCATTGTGACGAAGGCACCGCAAGGACGACGAGGGTGCTGTGACAGGGGAAGAGAATCTGCGTGCGCAAGGGATGGGAATGCTGTGGCACCAGGTGGGGGAGCTAGGGTGGGGGAAGGGACTGATGTGACCAAGGGGGAGAGGATCTATGTGGAGGGTGGCGGGGGCTATGTGACGGAGGCATTGAGAGGGCGATGAGGGCGCTATGACGAAGGAATCGAGAGGGGCGACGGGGGTGGGGGTGTGGTGGCGGGCGACTGGGGGGGATTGGGTGGGGTGGGGGAAGAAAGGAGGCCAGTTGTGACAGGGGGAGGATCTTTTTATTTTTACTTAATTTCTGCACTAGATAAAACATGTCATGCAAATCGGTGGGGCTGTTGTGACATGGGCATCGAAGGGCAACGTGGACACTGTGATGGCGGCACTGAGGGGTGGCCTAGACATTATGACAGGGGCACCGAGAGGGTGGCAAGGACGCTATGACGAGGGTGGGGGTGTGGTGCCTGGCAACTAGGAGGATGGATTTGTGGTGACATTGGGTGGGAGAGATGTGGTGGGGGGAAGGGGAAGGGCTACCACGATTGTGGTTTTTTTTGGAAGGAGAGAGGGCTTTAATAATAAAATGAGGGGGACTTTTTGAATTTTGAATGAAAAATTTGAATGGTTTTTGAAAGTAGTTTCTGGTTTTGTTAAAATCAAATCAATATATGACCTTCAAGATGGATGGACACACACACAAATCAATAAATGATCTTCAAATCAACACACACACACACACACACACACACATGCATGCAATAGATTCCATGGATTTTACTTTCATTGAGTCTATTTACAAAATAGCATATAATACATTAATTAATTTTATATTAGTTCATATTTTATTGGATTTTAATCCAACAATAGCTTCCATGGGTTTCTTCCATTAAAGTCAGTGTAGATGAGAGGCTTTACAGAAATTAGGAGAGCACAGGAGAGAGGGAGATGGAAAGAAAAAAAAAAGGGAGATGATGAGAGAAAAGTCTGCTAACATCTATGTTGTTCTTTTGACCATCTCAAGAATGTCCTTGCTGAAATCCCAAAGCATTTTTCCAAGCTCTCTGTCTCTTGCATATGGAGTGGGCTCTGTTTCATTACAATTTGTAAAATACTTCCCACTAGTATCTTTCAAGTCTGGATGAAGTGCAACATAGCAAGTGGTGGATGCACCCTGCAATTTATTATTCGAGAATCAAAATCATCTACGTTATATAAATTATTTTTACTTAAACATGAAAGATAAAACTGATATTGGAGTATTGATTAAGCAAAGATTCTAAGAATCTTACCATGCAATTTGATTACTTTAAAGTCGCTTAGAAATAATACCACTTCATAGTCATCTCAACATTAAAAAACACTGCATGGGAGTGTTGATGATGTCGGAAAGAATTTGTTATTCATCTTTTAGATGTCATACCTGAGGAACATTCTTGAAAAAGGGTTTTGCCAAAATCAGCAGTGAAGAGGCGACAAGTTCTGAAAGACATTACATAGAAGTGAAGAAATTATCTTTAAATTGCACATAGCTTTTACCGCAGAAGAAGCAATTGTACATTTGTTTACTCACCATTGATATTGAGGAAGCGAGTAATTTGTGTGGGGATTACACCTGGGTGTACGGAGTTGGCAGTTAAATTGGTCCCTTCTTCCTGAGATGTTTTGAGTTCATTCACATTAGAATCTATCCAGTAGAATATCTTGAATTGGATAAACAATCCTGATTCATACTAGTTTATTCTGCTACGAGAATTATTACCCAATGCAGTCTTTGCAACATCAACAAATGAATTTTTCTTTGCATATTTATAAAATAATGTTTCAATATTCGTCAAAAAACAATTTTTTACATGCTTCTGTCACAATGTGATGTTTAAGTTTTTCATCCATTTACTAATTATTTCCACCCAAGACAGCAAAAGCTTGAAGATTGCCAGAATGTACATGGGTTTTAGACAGACCTGTAAATGCCTTGTTAGCTCATTAACATGGAGTATATTTGCAAGCTTAGAACGACCATAAGCTTTTAAACGACCATACCTGCCAATAAAAAAAGTGTCAGGCCATTTTTCATACTTACTTAAATATACACGACACTACCAAAATCCACGCTTTGTGTATTCATTTTGGGATGTGGAATCTAGACATAACAGAGGTCAGCAGAAACTCGTCAAAGAGAAAATTCAGAAAGAGTGAAGAGGTTGGTCACTTGGATGGGTCATTTATAATATTCAGGTCCAACCAAGAAGAGTCGCCCCAGGTGTGAGTCCTAGATGAAACATTAACAATCCTTCCTCGTATTCCTGTTTCTTTGGCAGTGGTTTTCATCTTGTCTAGTAGCAGATTTGTTAGTAAGAAATGCCCTGCAATTCCACGAAAGCATGTAAGATTCAACAGCCTCGATAGACTTTTCTCACTCAACTCATAGTTCAGAGAAGCAGGGAAAACAGAATACAAGGAGGGAATCTAGAAGGGAACAAACTAGCACCAGATATTGGATTCATACCAAGATGATTTGTAGCAAACTGCAACTCAATTCCATCTCTCGATAGCTGGAATGGGCAAGCCATTATGCCTGCATTGTTTCTGATAAACAATAAACAACTATATAAGTTCTAGAATTATAATGATAATGCGATCAGCTCATAATATTACATGTATTACAATCTTAAAAGTGCTTAACATGAGAATGTTCAACTGCTGGTTAGTTGCATTGAAGGAACTAGCAAAAGCTTCCACAGATTTGAGGGAGCTGAGGTCCATCTCCATGACACCAAGCTTGGCTTCAGCATTCTGCTCTAAAATGCTCTCCTTCACCTTCAAACCACTCTCCAACGTTCGCGCTGGGATGATGACCTTGGCCCCTCTAAGCGCGAGAACTCTTGCTGTCTCCTTTCCAATGCCACTGGTAGCCCCTACCGGTAACACCATTAACACCATAAATTACGGTAGAGGAAAAACAAACTCCAATCCCCTTTAAATTACCCATTTTGAAGATAATTCAATTTGATTTTGGTGAGAAATGAATTTGTGTTTTGGACAAATTTCTAAGCATTAACTTGGTACGAGCCAGTGCTGGGTTCAAGATTTGATTAAAGTGTTACATCAAAAAACTAATTATCACGTGGTGCCAATGGTATTGGTAGAATGCATCACAATGAAAACCTCTGATTCCTATCTAAAACAAATATGATCAGTAAAAAAATGTGGTTGATCATGAAACTCTAACATGAGGAATGATTTTCAGATTGCTACATCACAAAAAAAAAAAATAGAAACTGTCCAAAAGAAGTTCTATGCATGACCCCATTAGATCAGGATTGGGTTTTTAGTTGCTGACTTGCTTCCAAAACAAAAAAAAAAGGAAAAAAAGAGTGGACAGATGATGCTTCCACTGCCCACATGCCATTCTCTGGTTTCCGTTTGTTTCGGAGGCTCAAGTACTCAACCAATGGTTTATCCAACACCAGTGAGTAAACAAAATAGTAGTTGAAGACCAAGGAATCGAGCAATTGAACAGAGAACAAACATGAGTTGGAAAAGTGATGCAAAGAAGACAGACCTGTGACTATGGCAGTTAGATTGGTGCCGTCAATGCCTTCAGTGACCTCTTCGGCCGTGGAGGACGAGCCAAAACCCGACGGCCCTCTTCTCCAAAACCAGTCCAACATACCCATCTCTTGGTTACTTCTCCCCCTTGTTTCCCTCTTCTCTCTTTTCCTCCAGCTGCAACTGCCAAAACTTATCAAGGTAAGAATTCTCTCTTTCTGATCGTCATGTCGCATGTGGCATTCTTACGTCCAGTAACGTCTGCGTTGCACTTCTTATCCAGGATTCAGATCCACATATATATATATATATATATATATATATATATATATATGTATATATATAGCAAAATGTTCCGACGAGGATATGTATTTTTTTTACATATTTGAGAAAAGTTAATATAACCATTGATGTTATTTCTCACGGATGAAGTAACGATTTCTTTTAACATGTTGCACTTTTTGATGGATAATCTTACCTCTATTGTAATTATATCTTATCTTTATTGTCTTTTATTTTACTTTCTCGTAACTGTAACCCATTCACGCATATCTCTGTTGCCTCCATTGCAATTGTTTCTTACCTTTATTGTCTTTTATTTTGCTTTCTCATAACTGTAACCCATTCACGCAGATCTTAGTTGTCTCCATTGCAATTGTTTCTTATCTCCATTGCCTTTTCTTTAGCTTTCTCAAAACCGAAATCCATTCACGTAGATCTTGGTTGAGGAGATTTGATTTTTCTCAATGTGGAAGGACACCGCATATTTTGCAGGATTTGGTATTTTCTATTTGCCAAGAAGGTTTTTGCTATCAGTCAAAGGTATATTTTGTATTGATATTCTGATCTAGTTTCCAGGGAAGGTTCTTTCTCCTAAAGACGAGATATAGGATGTTTGGTTCATTGGATGTATTTTTTTTTAGAGGTAATGATTTGGATATTTGTAGATGTTCTATGTTTTTTTATTTGAGATTGATTCTTTTTTTTTTGTGCCGTAAGGTTTGTGGATATGTTCATATATAGTAGATCAATGCTGTAGTTTTTTTGAAGAGAGATCACGGGTATTTGTTGTTTTTGGTGTTATTTGTTGTGATGTAAAGAGGTGTTTCAAGATATAGAATATTCTTTTTTACTTAACGATTCATCCGACTCTGTTGTTGCATCATCTCTTCTGGTAAGTTTTACTTTATTTTTAAATTATTGTACTTTTTTTTTAGTTTATCTTTATTAGTATATTGAAATATGGATGTTTGACACTGTATTTTTCATCAGACATTGAAATTATTGAAAGTTATATTTGATTTCGTCTAATATATTGAAACATGATTTTTTTTTTACACTAATTGTTTGATTAGATATCGAAATTATTGTATGATTTTATTTTTTTTAGATTGTAGAAATGAATGTTGATACAACTGAGAATCAGATAGTCAATCATGCTGTTGTTGGGAAGAATGTTGAACTTGCTTCTGTTTCTTCGAACATTGTTCCATATGTTGGTCAAGTATTTTCCACTTTAGAAGAAGCAAGGGTTTTTTATTATAAGTATGCTAGTGTTTCTGGTTTTGATGTTCATCATAATTCATCACGGAAATATTTTGATAAGATGTTACAAAAAAAGGAAATTTTGGAGAAAGTTTTTTATTGTCAAATGCAAAGAAGTTATGCTGACAATGAGGAATTACCACATATATCAGATATTCCTGTTAACTTTTTTTGAAATGATTCTGGTGTTGAAAATAATTATTGCTTAATGGCTACTCCTAAGTCAAAAAGAAAAGTTAGTATTATTCGAAGAGGGTGTAAAGCTACTATTAGAATTAAGAAGAATGTTGATGAAAATTATTGGTTTGTTTTCAGTTTTAAAGAAAAACATAATCATGAGCTAACCTCTCCTTCTAAGCTTCATTATTTAAAGGTTAATAGGAAGATAACTGATAGGATGAGGAGATTCTATAAATCATTGTCTGTTGTGGGGATTAGACCTTCTTCTCAAGTAGAGCTTACAACATTACAATTCGGAGGGTTTGTTAAGATGGATTGCACAATTCGTGATGTTGTGAACATGAGGCGTGATATATGGGAAGAAATAAAGGATTATGATGTGGATTTGTTGGTTGAGCATTTTGAAAAGAGAAAAAGTAAGAATTTAAAGTTTTTTGATGCATGTCGTCAAGATCATGACAAGCGATTGACACATTGTTTTTGGGTAGATCCTACTTCTATTCAAGATTGTGATTTGTTTGGTGATGCTATTTCATTTGATACGACTTACAAGAAAAACCAATATCTAATGATTTATGGTGCATTTTGCGGAGTTAATCATCATATGCAAACTGTTTTTTTTGCATTTGTTTTCATGATTAATGAAACTCAAGAATCTTTTGAGTAGGTTTTTTCAAAGTTTGCTGAATGTTTTGGCAAAGCTTCTTCGGTTTTGATTACTGATCAAGATCCTACTACGAATGCTGCAATAAGAGGAACTTTTAAAAATACAGTTCATAGATTTTGTTGTTGACATATTATGTCAAAGTTGCCTGTGAAACTTAGTGTTGTGTCGGAAAAAAAAGATGTTATGAATGAATTCCACAAGATTGTATGGAAGTCTCAATCTATTGAACAATTTGAAACAAATTGGAAAAGTTAGGTGTCAAATCAAAATCTTTGCAACGATGATTGGCTAATAGATGTTTATAAGGTTCGATTTAAGTGGATTCCAATTTTTTTGACAAATGTATTTTGTGCGGGCATGAAGACTACTCAAAGAAGTAAGGGTATGAACGCTTTTTTGAGAAGTAGAATGACAGAATACAATACTTTATTTGAATTTGTTATTCGTTTTGAAAGTGCATTAAGGATGCAACGTGAGAAGGAGAATACCAGTGATTTTGTTGATAATCATTACATTCAGCAGATGGTTTCAAAGTTGCCAATTGAGAAGCATGTTTACTCACTTTACACAACTAAGGTATTTCATATGTTTCAAGAGCAATTGAAAGAAAGTTTAGATTAGTCTGTTCAGATTTTTAGAAGATAATATTGAAGTGTCTAAGGTATATACATTTTTCATTTATAGTGGTGTTTTTTGTCGTTGTTTATTTATAAAATTGTACTGAAAATTGTTTCTTAGGTACTGGAATTATTATTAATTGTTAGTTAGATAATGAAATTTCTTTATATAGAACTAAAATTATTTTAAAATGCTATATAGACACTAAAATGTACTTTACAGAAACTGAAATAATAGACTAATCTAGTGTACGTATAATGAAATTTTTTTCTCATGAAATGAAATTGTTGCAAAATACTCTTTATAAACTAAAATTTTATTCTCAGAAAATGAGCTTGTAGTGTTTCAGTAATGAATATGTATGGTTCTTATTTTTATTGCATTATATTAGATATTTTGCAGTAGCTATAGATGTTTTTTATTTTTTAAAAATTAAGTTCTAATCATTGAATGTTATATTTTGTTTCATATCAGTCAACATTTTCCTACTGTATTTTTAAATATGGAGATGATGAAAAACATTATACTGTAATTGGAAATGAGGACAAATCAGATTCAAGATGCAGTTATTGTATGATGGAATTTATTGGACTTCCTTGCTACCATTTACTTCCCTATTTCAATTAATTTGGTATTAAAAAATTACCAAATTCTTTAATAACAGATAGATGGAGGAGAGGTAAGAAAGGTGGGATTAAGGTTGCCATATATGATTATGGTAACAATGATGAGAATGTTGGCTCTTATATTGAACTTTCATGTTTGTCAAACGAGATAGTAAGTACTGCTATGAAATCATATTCTTTAACACATATTGCTAAGTCAAGGTTAAAGGATTTGTTGGTTGAATTGAAGAACTACATGTCTTTATTAAATATGGGAGATTCTTATCTTGACAAGTTTGAAGATTGTAGTGCTCCTAATTTGAAAAGATTTATTATTCGTGGAGATAAGAGATTCATGGCAGATGTACAAGTAAGGGTCCCTCAATAAGCTAAGACGAAGGGTAGTGGAAAGGGTGGTCAACCAAAAGGTGGTGGTTCCAAGAGATTTAAAACAAATATGGAGAAGTACAAAATTAGAAAATGCAAGTGTTGTGGAAAATTCAACATAGGTCATGATTCTAGAAATTGTCCTTCAAAAAAGGAGGGTTATGATCTCAATAGTTTAAACAAGTATTGTATTTTATATTTATTTGTTCTTATCGATTATGGAAATATGTTGGTTTGCTTGTTTTTTGAATAATAACATATCATGTTCTTTCTTGAATTTTTTGTGGATATGTAGTCAAAAAGAAGGGTATGATGATGTTGAAAATGCAGTAGGAGATGTTGAAAGGATTTGCACTGATGATGATGCAAATGTTGAAATTGAATAATTTCTACGTAATTGGTGGAATGTTTGAGTTGAATATAATGAACTATTTCAGTGTAGATTGTTGTTTTTTATTTTATACACTGAAATATACTTGTAGAACTAATATTATTGTACTATTGTATTCTTTTTAACATTTTTATTGTAATATGTTTCGCAGGTCATTTTCATATTTTTTAGGTACTTGTGAAACTTGGAGCAGATAATGGATTACAAAGTCAATTTTTTTATTCAATTTCTTTGAGATGTAAAGATATATTTGTAATTAGTTGTTTGATAAATATTATATAGTGAGTGTTGTTTTTGATGTGTAATTGATTTTAGTTATAGGATGTTCTGTTCATGATTTGTTGATATCTTTAAGTATCATTTGTTTCTTACTTGTACAGATAATTCTATATTTTTTTTATAGACAAATTATTATTTTGTTTTAGCTCAAACACTGAAGTTATTATTATGGCAACTGAAATTTAGAATGCTATTTTTTATGTTAATTGTTGATTATTCATTCGAATTTTGTAAATATATATATTGTTCAAGTTATGTAGATTATGACATTGAATTTAAATAAATAAAGAAGCATATGAAAAAAAATTATTCAAAAAACATGCAAAGTTGTAAAGTTGCACATTCATGAACAAATCTATTTTTTTCAAAAACATTTGCTTTGTTCTTTCCCTATCAAAAGAATGAATAATATTATTAAGGAATTATCAAGATTTGAACTTTGTAGACTATCACCTAAATATTGTGTCATAATTGAAATTTGGTTGGTTACTAACTGAAATATATAGTTATCATTGCATTTTAGTGTATTAATTGAAATGTTTGGGATATAATTGAAATGTATACTTAACACTGAACTATTATGGAGAACATATTAGAATCTTCAGAAATACCAAAAGATGTACACCATCCAAATGATCACTTATACAGCTCTAGGATGTTGCTGATATGGAGCCATATTAAAAATAATAAGATAATAAATATGGATTAAATGGACTTGGATATATTCTAAACATGTGTCAAAATGAATAATGTACATGTCACAAGATAAATTTACAATACATAAGTCATATTTCTTCTCATTCATAAATCTTCAAATACATTACTACAACTGGATATAATTTTTTAACTGAAATATAATGTTTATGAAGCACAATTACATAAATGTGATAATAAAGCAGTTTTTTCATTCATAAAATAGTGATTTGATAGCCATCCACCTTTTCAGTTAACTACTATTCAGATTTCAATTAACAAAATAGTTTAGTTTGAAATGTTCTTGGAAGTAGTAAGGTAATGTTAAAATTATACATAATCAGTTCAATGGTCTTACAAAGTCACTATTACTTCCATTGCCATCCTTTTCATGTGTTTCATGTTCTGTAAATAAATCTTTCTCTTCGGTTATGCAGACTTCTTCTAATATGGCAGTAGTCAATTCGGCTCTAAATTTTGGCATTTCTTTTATTGTGAAATTGATTTTTCCCCCTTCGAGATATATTCTGAAGCTTTTAACAGAAATACTCCACAATCGACACTTTCTTCATGTTGCTTGGGGAAGTCGTGCACTTGTATAACCTTCCATTATTCCACATCCATAATCAATCCTTGGTCTTTGCCAAAATATTGCATCAACCATTTCATCTACAATTTAATATTACAAAGAAAATATTAACACAGAATCAAATGCTATTTGGATTTCAGTTTTTTTCTATTGTTTATTCTTACCCATATGTCATCTTCTTGTTTATCTTGTCGTCTACCAATGAATGAATTGTAGAATCTGAATTGCTTGGAAATCATGTTCATCTCCAACAAATGCCAATGAAAGTCATGTATAATAGGGAGTAAAATAATCTCAAGTTTCTTCATTGTGTCTTTTGTGATTCTGAATAAGCCTCTCATTTTTCTCCACATTTTGATATCAGCATCCCCTGGTACGCCTTTGATGTATTCCTACATACAAATCAGTATATATTTAATGCAATGTTAAACTTACATAATTTTTGTAAAATTAATTGTTTAGTGTTTGTTGTAGTGGTTCGTATCGATGCAAATGCTTTCATGAAAATAAAATTTTCTTTGCAATCACTGTCAAGGCTATAAGCTAAGTATTCAAAAAAAAGATCGACAACCTGTAACCATGCCGGCGACAGCCTCGAGCATGGCGCAAAGGACCAAATACGCGAGGATCGGCAAAGTCACGGTAAAAACAATAAAAATAAAAATGCAGGAGTCGCCACTTAATCTATTAAAAATGGGAGACGAGGAAAACCATTTAAAAACATTCAAATCATGCAAATAAGCCAATGAAAAGAAGGTCTTAAACCAGAAATGGGCAAGGATCCCTGTTACGCACGAGGAAGGTGTTAGGCACCCTCGTGCGCCCGAAAAATCAGTCTTTCTATGGGTTTCTCGTTTACTTATATGAAATGTCGACTTTTCAACCTTTTCTGTACGCCCAAGGGCGATATGCAATGCCATGCTAAATGAGTGGTGTTATGCTAAATAGGGGTGTATGGGATGTGGGGTGTGTCTTAATACTCAGAAATGTCACCCGTGTGATGGGTCAAGCCCCTGTGCAAGGATATTGCACGAATATGATCAAAAGATCTAACAACATCGAGTGATTTTCATCCTTGCTTTACTACATGCCACATGTGATCTAACATGCATGAAAAATGCCTGAAAATAGAGTTGGGTCTTCCTGGTATATCAAGGAAGAAAACCAGAAGAATCTAGAAGCAAATCAAGACAAAAAATCATGCTAAAAACTATGCAAAAGCTGCTGTGTGCTACTAAAAAACAGGTTGATGTGCCTGTTTGGTGCGCCAGACTGGTGCTCCAGTCTGGTGCGCCACCTATGTGCTCCTGTGTGAGCCAGAAAGATGTGCCAAAGAAAATACAGAAATCTATGCAGTGCAATGTCATGTAATATAATGGATTCTAGAATGTTATGCAAAGCAAAGTTCTTGTAAACTCGAGAAACATAATTTGAAAATCTAGGAAAATGCAAGTATGAGAAGATTTATGGACCTTGTGCTCAAGGACTAATAGCCTCACACAAGATCACACCCTATTCATGTTAAATGAATGCAAAAAGGTTCAGCCATGTCTCATGGACCTTAGGCGGATGCATAAGATTCTCCATATTGGAGTAAAGGGCAATCAGCCTACCAGAACTTAGCCATGGGCTGAAGATACAAAGTGTAAAACAACTTAGAAAATAATATCATTTGAGGCTGAAATCATGCATGCAAAATCATGAAATATCAGAGAATCAACACCAAAAGAATCAGACTCAAAGTCATCCAGGAAACCATGCAGATGGGGATGCAAAAGAGGATGATCTGTTCTCTGTCCAGTCTGGTGCACCAGAATGGTGCGCCAGCGTGGTGCTCTGGTTTGGTGCGCCACTCTGGTGCGTCAGAATGGTGCTCCCCAGAAAATGTGAATCAGACTGCAGTCTGATTCATAATCTAGTCCAGATTTAGATATAAGTGATTTTTTTATTAATTGGATCAGTTATGCAGGCGATAAAAAAACTGAGATATGATAAGATGCAAACAAATATAAATCTTTCATTATTTAAGTCCAAATCAAAATAAATCATGGGTTATGGGCTGCATACACTTGCATGGGATTCTAAAGATAGGAAATGAGAAAATAGGCTTGACAAACCACATATAAACGACGAATACACAGAAATTATACTTGTTGCTTATTCTCTAGCATACATGCTCATGAATCATGGTTCTTGTGTAAAAAAATAGAGAAGAAAGACAGCTTTACAGAAATATCAAAATGCAGATTTTACATATAGATTCTAACATGTTGGGCATCTTATACATGGTGTAATTATCTCATCATGAAACTCTCATGTAAACAACAAGAAAAATAAGATTATATGTGATTTGCATGACATGTTTTATCTAGTGCAGGAATTAAGTAAAAATAAAAAGATGGATAGTGGACCTACCTTGTCCAAGGTGTTCCTTCTTGAAAGACCAAAGATAATAGGATCCTTGTTGCTTTGGAAGGGCTGGACATGCTTCATAATACAAGGGAATGCTTGAGAGAAACAAGATTGGGTTGCAGAAATCAGTAGATAGTTTGCACTAGATCACTCTTAGAGAGCTGGATAGCTTGATCAAGGTCCCAAATGGCTGCCGATGTGGGTCTTTATATAGGATTTTTCAAGGGTAACCGCCATGGAATGCAGGCAGCCTCGTAAACGAAGAGCCTGGCGTAGATTCCATGGCATATTCATTGGTGGAGGTTATAGACATGGGAGGTGGAAAGCCAGCAGCCAGCAGCCTGAGAAGTGGGTTGTGCGCTAGCTTGGTGCGCCAGGTAAGTGCGCCAGCCTGGTGCTCCAGCTAGGTGCTCCACTTCCGTGCTCCTGCTTGGTGCTCTAGCTAGGTGCTCAATATTGGTGCTCTCCCTTACCTGTCTGGATTTCTAATTAGGCTGCAGGCCTATTGTAGGTTTGTGGTAGGTTTAGCTAATGGGATTGAGTTTGCCACATCCAAAGCAACATCTGGAAAGTTTTTCTATGAGTCACCTCAAAATTGGGGTGTCTACACAACCTGAATTACACAAGCAATTACAAAGGTATCATATACTTGTAGATAATCAATATTAAAAGAAATAATTTTTATTATTTTACCTCTTCGTGAATTTTACCGCCAGTTAATAGTTTCCAGATTTGCCAACCCAAGCATTTCGCCTCGGTCCCATCATTTGCATTTGCACCTAACTTGAAGTAGTAATTCAAGTTACAAAAATGAAATAACAATGTCTTTTTGTTGTATCAATCACTGAAATATATAGTTATCACACTGAATTTGGTCACACTACTGAAATATAGTTTTAAGTAACTACAATACTTAGACATATGTTTCTTTCGTTTCAAATTAGTATAAGCAATATAAAATATCTGATGATTCAAAAGTTACTCACTCCAGTGTTTCAAATTCATGAATTACACTGGAATCTATAACAGAAATTAAATAAAGTATCTGTGATAGGGAATATAATGATACTCACTCATAAACATATGAAATTGCAAATTAGCTTTTGATGGAACGTGTTTTTATGGATATCGTTTTGTAGCCCGCATAGTCCTTGAAGCAAGCAACCTGTTTTACACAATAGGTAGATTATAATTTAAGTGATTTATTCATGAATAAAATTTTTAATTTGAAAAGTTTCCATTATACCTTTTTTGGGCTTCGTCCTTGTCTTCTTGTAATTTCTTTCCCTTGGAGGTTGGTTTCCTTCGTCTTGTTTTTATTTTTGTAAGCATGGACGTTGGAGTCTTTATACTTTTTTTGAAGTTCTTTTCCTTTTTCTATAATTGACCTAAAAAGGTTGGCTTCTTATAATTGGGCAAAGTACACCTATGAAGTACCAATGGACAGCTTGAACAACTTGAGGTCTTATTACTTGGGTTGTTCTTGGGCACTACTTGTAAGTATCCAAACTTTTAGAATGATGCCATCTTAATAAATAAATTTATGTTGATCATTGTTTGTGAAATTATGCAGGTTTGGGTGTATGAAAAAAATGTAAATATGGAACCAATTTACCCATATACAAAGCCCCCTTTCAAAAAATGGGCTAAAATAGAAGAAAACTACATCTAAAATTTCAAGGAAAAGAAAACGTATTCATGGAAAGGTAATGAATGTAAAGATGTATTTGCAATGATTTAATATAAAATTGCAATTGTTATATTATATATGTTATTCTCATTTACATGTTTTAGATAAATTGTCATTGTAGGCTGTAGTGTCGGAGGAGATGATGCAAGGGCCCGTGAATGAGGTAACAAGAATAAATTATTAAAAATTTAATCATAAGACCTTATATTCCACATTTAATTAATACATAGATCTCACATTTATGCATTAGTTTCAATTTTACTGAAGTAGTCATGATGCGACTTATTGTTTTTATTTTAGGTATTATTCTATTAACTTTTTTGTTTCTATCACAAATAAGTCTCAGTTTTAGTTTAAGTATTACTAAATTTATTTCTATAATTTATACTTAAATTCCTGATTTACTAATTGTAACACCCCGTTGCTACACAACAGTACGAGAACAACCCAAGCTTAATTAAAAGCAACTAAGCAGCAAAATTAAACAAATAAAGCTAACTACCCAGACCTGTGTGCGGCAAACGTGGCTCGAACAGATGCACCAGACTAGAACTGCTCCAACACCCAAGCACCTGAA
>JAMKQA010008398.1:0-36834 GCA_024699735.1 Posidonia australis | reverse complement strand
TCCAGGCGAATGGGGAGGCCATCTGAGAGACCTCCTCAGCGGAGAACTGGATGACTTCATCTCCATCCAGGAGAACCGGCTGACGGACGGGGACCCCTAGGAAGGAGGGGGCTCTGTGGGTTTCTCGGGTGGCAGCCGCGAAGGAGAGAGCACGAGGCTTCTCCGCAGCCAACCTAGGCTTATTAAAGATCAACGGAGAGGCCAGGGGGTCAACAGGAGGGTCGTCTAGCGACCGAACGGACGCACCAGGAAGGGACATCCTACCGCCCCAAACCTGGAGCTAGATCGAGCTCCGGAGAGCTGACCCAGCCCCAGGAAGCAGGAAGGAGAGGAGAGGGGGCACACCCAGAGAAGGGGGGCTAGGAGGAGAGGCAGCACGACAGAGAGAGCGCCGAGAGACGGGTGTCCCAGGTAGGAGAGCAGGCGTCGCCGGAACAGTCGCATGCAGAGTGCTGGTAGGTTTTAGGGGGGGTTTTGAGTTTACTTAAGTGATTTTGAATTAGGGTTTTTAGGGTTTTGAGTTTTTTGTTTAATCTTTGATTTTGTGATTTAGGGTTTAATTTGTTAGGGTTTTTAATTATTTTAGGTTTTTTTTTTTTTGGGATTTTTAGGGATTTTAGAGTTTTGATTCTTTAATTTTTTGATTTTGTTTAATTAGGGTTTTAATTATTTTAGGGTTTTTTAAGGTTTTGACTATTTTAATTTTAGGGTTTTGGATTTTAATTAGTATTTTTTAGGGTTTTAAATTTTAATTTTGGTTTTAGACTTTAATTAGGTTTTGGGTTTGATTAATTAGGATTTTGAGTTTTAATTAGGGTTTTTGTATTTAGTTAGGGTTTTTATTTGATTAATTAGGGTTTTCACTTTATTACATTGGATTTTAAGTAGATTTAAGTGAATTTTATTTAATTTTGACTTTAAGTAGGGTTTCCACTTGATTAATTGGATTTTAAATGGTTGAAATGGATTTTATTTGATTTTTTCTTTAATTAGGGTTTTTATTTGATTAATTTTGATTTAAAGTGTATTTTATTTGGTTTTGACTTGAATTAGGGTTTTTGTTTGATTAATTGGATTTTAAATGTCTTAAATGGTTTTTGTTTGGTTTTAATTCTTAATTATTGTTTCTTACTTTGATTAGGTTTGGGTGGACTAGTGTGGGCCTGCATGGGCTTATGTGGGCTTGGGGGTTTGGGTGGAGCTAGGCTTTAGGGTTTTAAGGTTTGGAAATTAGAGTTTTGGTGGTCGCAACCAAAGCATCTTTCTAGAGGAGCCTGCTACCAAGTGACTTCAAAATCAAGGTGTCTACAGATGCCCCTCCCTGAGCGAGGATGAGGGAATCGAGACCGATGGTCAGGGTTGACAAGACACCCCATCTGAGTCCACGGGAGAGAGGTATTTACTGTGAGGCCGTGAACTACTTATTCGGCGGATGCACCGAAAAGTTATGACTCGTGGCCCATGAATGATGCTGATGCAAAGGATGACCCTGATGCTGGGCAATGCATGAGGGTGATGCTGATGCTGAGTGGGTAGCTCAACTCTCAGAGGGGAGCATGAGTGACTTCCCGACTCGTCGAGGGATGCCAGGACAAGGCTGTCGAGCTTGTCGCACGACAGGGGGAAACTTGGCAAATGACGGACCTTTCGACCTAGGAGAATGCATGGCAAGACGTCAGACTTGCTGACCGAGGGACAGACTGATGACAGATGTCAACCAGATTGTCTGAGGGTATCAACCCGCTCCTGACTATGTGACGGTTGTCAACTAGATAGTTTGGGGTATCAGCCTGAGGAAAAGGGCGTTAGGTAGAACTACCAAGCTTGCAAACTATGAGACAAAGCACGATAAGTTGACGGACCTACCGACCAGATAGTTTGGGTTATCAGCCCTATGGTGAGTTGACAAACTCATTGTCGGATAGTTAAGACTATCAGCCCGATGGTGAGTTGACGGACTCATTGCCGAATAGTTAGGGCTGTCAGCCCGATAATGAGTTGACGGACTAGTCATTGGATAGTTAGGGCTATCAACCCGATGGTAAGTTGATGGACTCACTGCTGTATAGTTAGGGCTATCAGCCCGATAATGATGATGGACTTGTCATCAAATAGTTAGGGTTATCAGTCCGATGGTGAGTTGACGGACCCATTGCTAAATAGTTAGGCCTATCAGCCTAGTGATGAGTTGACGGACTCATTGCCGGATAGATAGGGCTATTAGCCTAGTGATGAGTTGACGAACTCATTTCCGGATAGTTAGGGCTATCAGCCTAGTGATGAATTTAACACAACATCTGGAAAAACACCTAATAGCAGCTAACAAAGTAGGATAGCAAACACGTCAACCGAGATACTGTCAATGACGGTTCAAAAGGTAGGATAACCGAACTAGTCAACCGAGAAGCAGTCGGCGATGGTTCAGCAGGAGGATAGATGAACACGCCAACCGAGATGCTGTCGGCGACGGTCCAAAGGGCAGGATACACGAACGAGTCAACTGAGCAGCAATCAATGATAGTTCGGAAAGTAGGATAGATGAACACGCCAACCGAGATGCTGTCGACGACGGTCCGAAAGGTAGGATACACGAACGAGTCAACTGAGCAGCAATCGGTGACAGTTCAGAAAGCAGGATAGACGAACACGCCAACCAAGATGTTGTCATGATAGTTAGAAAGGAGGATAATGAACTAGTCAATTGGGAAGCATTTGATGATAGTTTGGAAAGCAGGATAGGCGAACACGCCAACCGAGATGCTGTCGGTGATGGTTCGAAAGGCAGGATAGATGAACTAGTCAACTGAAAAGTAATCGGTGACAGTTCAGAAAGTAGGATAGTTGAACACGCCAACTGAGATGCTGTCGGTGATAGTTCGAAAGGCTAGACACACGAATTAGTCATCTGAGAAGCAATCGGTGACAGTTTGGGAAGCAGCATAGGCAAACAAGCCAACCGAGATGCTGTTGGTGACGGTTCGGAAGGTAGGACACACGAACTAGTCATCTGAGAAGCAATCGGTGATAGTTCGGAAAGCAGGATAGGTGAACACACCAACAAAGATGCTGTCGGTGACGGTTCGAAAGGCAAAATAACAAACTAGTCAACCGAAAAGCAGTCGGTGACAGTTCGGAAAGTAGGAAAGAAGAACACGCCAACCGAGATGCTGTCGGTGACGGTTTGAAAGAAGGATAATGAACTATTTGACCGAGAAGCAGTCGCTGACAGTTTAGAAAGCAGGATAGACGAACACGCCAACCGAGATGTTGTCAGTGACAGTTCGAAAGGAGGATAATGAACTAGTCAACCGAAACGCAGTCAGTGACAGTTCGGAAGGAGGATAACGAACTAGTCAACTGAGAAGCAGATAGTGACAGTTCAAAAAGCAGGATAACCGAACTAGTCAGTGAAAGTTCGGAATGCAGGATAGACGAACATGCCAACAATGATGCTGTCGGCGACGGTTTGAAAGAAGAACAATGAACTAGTCAACCGAGAAGCAGTCGGTGATAGTTCGGAAAGCAGGATAGACAAACACGCCAACCGAGATGCTGTTAGTGACAGTTCGAAAGGAGGATAATGAACTAGTCAATCGAAACGCAGTCGGTGACAATTCGGAAGGAGGATAACGAACTAGTCAACCGAGAAGCATACAGTGACAGTTCAAATCGCAGGATAACCGAACTAGTCAACCGAAAACCAGTTAGTGAAAGTTCGGAATGCAGGATAGACGAACATGCCAATGGAGATGCTGTCGGTGACGGTTTGAAAGAAGGATAATGAACTAGTCAACCGAGAAGCAACCGATGATAGTTCGGAAAGCAGGGTAGACGAACAAGCCAACCGAGATGCTATCAGTGACAGTTCAAAAGGAGGATAACGAACTAGTCAACCGAGAAGCAGTCGGTGACAGTTCGGAAGGAGGATAATGAACTAGTAAATCGAGAAGCAGTCGGTGACAGTCTGGAAAGTAGGATAACCAAACAAGTCAACCGAGAAGCAATCGGTGACAGTTTAGAAAGCAAGATAACCGAAGTAGTCAATCGAAAAGCAGTCGGTGACAGTTCAAAAAGCAAGATAGATGAACATGCCAACTGAGAAACTGTAGGTGACGGTTCGAAAGAAGGATAACAAACTAGTCAACCGAGAAGTAGTCGATGACAGTTTAGAAAGCAGGATAGATGAACACACCAACCGAGATGCTGTCGGTGACAGTTCGAAAGGAGGATAATGAACTACTCAACCGAGAAGCAGTCGGTGATAGTTCAAAAGGAGGATAACGAACTAGTCAACCGAGAAGCAATCGGTGACAGTTCGGAAAGCAGGATAGACAAACACACCAACTTAGACGCTGTCGATGACGATTTGAAAGCAGGATAATGAACTAGTCAACCGAAAAGCAGTCGGTGACAGTTCGGAAGGAGGATAATGAACTAGTCAACCGAGAAGTAGTCCTGATAGTTTGGAAAGCAGGATAACCGAACTAGTCAACCGAAAAGCAGTCGGTGACAGTTCGGAAAGTAGAATAGGCGAACATGCCAACCAAGATGCTATCGGTGACGGTTTGAAAGAAGGATAATGAACTAGTCGACTGAGAAGCAGTCAGTGACAATTCGGAAAGTTGGATAGATGAACACGCCAACTGAGATGCTATCAGTGACAGTTCGAAAAGTGGATAACGAACTAGTCAACCAAGAAGCAGTCAGTCATGTATGGAAGGGGGATAACGAACTAGTCAATTGAGAAGCAGTCGGTGATAATTCAGAAAGTAGGATAACCGAACAAGTCAACCAAATAGCAGTCAATGACTATTCCGAAAGTAGGAGAGACGCACATGCCAACCGAGATGCTGTCGGTGATGGTTCGAAAGAAGGATAACGAACAGGTCAATCGAGAAGTAGTCGGTGACAGTTCGAAAAGTAGGAAAGGCGAACACGCCAACTGAGAAGTAGTCGGTGACGGTTCAAAAAGAGGATAACGAACTAGTCAATCGAGAAGTAGTCAGTGATAGTTCGGAAGGAGGATAACGAACTAGTCAACTGAGAAGCAGTCGGTGACAGTTCTGAAGGCAGGATAATTGAACAAGTCAACCGAAAATTAGTCAGTGACAGTTCCGAAAGCAGGATAGACGAACATGCCAACCGAGATGCTGTTGGTGACGGTTCGAAAGAAGGATAACGAACAAGTCAACCAAAAAGTAGTCGATGACAGTTTGGAAAGCAAGATAGGCGAACACGCCAACCGAGACGCTATCAGTAACGGTTCGAAAGGAGGATAACGAACTAGTCAACCGAGAAGTAGTCGGCGACAGTTCGGAAAGCAGGATAGACATACACGCCAACCGTGATATTGTCGGTGACGGTTCAAAAGGAGGATAATGAAATAGTCAACCGAAAAGCAATCGATGGCAGTTCGGAAGGAGGATAACGAACTAGCCATCCGAGAAGCAATCGGTGACAGTTCGGAAGGAGGATAATGAACTAGTCAACCGAGAAGCAGTCGATGATGGTTCGAAAGGAGGATAATGAACTAGTCAACCGAAAAGCAGTCGGTGATAGTTCGGAAGGACGATAATGAACTAGTCAACCGAGAAGCAGTTGGTGATAGTTTGGAAAGCAGGGTAACCAAACTAGTCAATCGAAAAGCAGTCGGTGATAGTTCCAAAAGCAGGATAGACGAACATGCCAACCAAGATGCTGTCGGTGACGGTTCGAATGAAGGATAATGAACTAGTCGACTGAGAAGCAGTCGGTGATAGTTCGTAAAGCTGGATAGACGAACACGCCAACCGAGATGCTGTCGGTGACAATTCGAAAGGAGGATAACGAACTAGTCAACTGAGAAAGCAGTAGGTGACAGTTCGGAAGGAGGATAATAGACAAGTCAACTGAGAAGAAGTCAGTGACATTTTAGAATGTAGGATAACCAAACTAGTCAACCGAAAAGCAGTCAATGATAGTTTGGAAAGCAAGATAGACGAACATGCCAATCGAGATGCTATTGGTGATAGTTCGAAAGCAGGATAACGAACAAGTCAACCAAGAAGTAGTCAGTGATAATTCGAAAAGCTGGATAGGCGAACACACCAACCGAGATGCTGTCAGTAACCGATCGAAAGGAGGATAACGAACTAGTCAACCGAGAAGCAGTCAGTGATAGTTCGAAAAGCCAGATAGACGAACACACCAACTGTGATGTTGTTGGTGACGATTCGAAAGGAGGACAATGAACTAGTCAATTGAAAAGCAGTCGGTGACAGTTCAGAAGGAGGATAACGAACTAGTCAACCGAGAAGCTATCGATGATAGTTCGGAAAGCAAGATAACCGACTAGCCAACAGAAAAGCACTCGATGACAGTTCAGAAAGCTGGATTGACGAACATGCCAACCGAGATGCTGTCGGTGACGGTTCGAAAGAAGGATAATGAACTGGTCGACCGAGAAGCTGTCGATGACAGTTCGGAGAGTTGGATAGATGAACACGCCAACCGAGATGCTGTCGGTAACAATTTGAAAGGATGATAACAAACTATTCAATCGAGAAGCAGTCGGTGATGTTCGGAAGAGGGATAATGAACTAGTCAACTGAGAAGCAGTCGGTGACAGTTCAAAAAGCAGGACAACCGAACTAGTCAACCTGTAGACACCCCAATATGCTTGCAAATAGGCCAAACCCAACAGCCTCTCCTCACTCCAATAGCCACCAATGCAGGCACACCTATCTAGCGCACTTGTCTGGAGCACTAGACAGCCGCACCTTTCTGGCACACCATACAAAACCCTAACTGGGCTCTAAAAAGGCTAAATACAAAACAAAACCCTAAAATACCAATAAACCCTTAAACCGAGGTTAAACCATAATCCAAACAGTAAACCCTAGGTTAAGACCTAAATTAAATTCAAAACCATAATCCAAACCTTAAAACCTAGGTCAAATCCTAAGTTAAACCCCAAACCCTAAAGTCAAACCTCAACCACTTAACTAACTTCCCCTACATCCTAACTAATCTAACAAATTCAACTACTTCCCACTTCTCTCCTACAAATATAACTACTTCCCACTTCTCTCCAACAAACATAACTACTTCCCACATCTCTCCAGCAAACATAACTACTTCCCACTTCTCTCCAACAAATATAACTACTTCCCACTTCTCTCGAACAAACATAACTACTTCCCACATCTCTCCAACAAACATAACTACTTCCCATCTCTCTCCAACAAACATAACTACTTCCCATCTCTCTCCAACAAACATAACTACTTCCCACTTCTCTCCAACAAACATAACCACCTTCCACTCTAGCAATAACAACCAGCCAAGCCTATAAATAGCCCCTTTTGCAAGTAGAAAGGGACTTTTGGGGGGGCATTTTTGCAAAAATTGAGAAAGGAGCACTCCCCAAGCCTTCTTCCTCCCAACCAGAGCTACCAGAGAGTTCCTGGAAGAGAGAGGATGCTCGTGGAGGTGAGAAATCAGATGTTCTAGCCATCTCCGGCGGCCTCCGGTGAGCTCTGACCATCCAAGCACACTGCCAGTCTAGGTATGCACCCTACTAATCTCAATTCATATTAAAAATGCTTTCCTAGGTCTTCCCATGTCCCCCTTGATCGATTCCAATCAAGCCAGAGGCCTTCACTGGCTAGAATCGTGCTTCTAAGCCTCACCGTCGTCGTTTTCCAGTGACTTAAGTGGGGGTGCTGATCTAGGGCTTGTCCCTGGACCTAGAACCTTGGATTCTCCTCCCTTGATCTTCCTCCTGCTTATCCACCCCTTTGCGCACCGCTTCACTACCTCCCGGAGCCACCACTAGAAGCTCGCCGGAGTCGCTCTAGGTCGTCGTCGCCAGGGAAGAAAACTGTGAACCTGTGAAGGGACGTGTGCCTCTAGCCTTGCCGTGCCTCTCAAAGCCTCCAGGATCATTCCATGGCATGCCCCTAGTGCTCCGGATCCTTCATAATCGAGCCTTGTGCCTTGGACAACCACTGCAGTCGAGCTCACCGGAGAAGGATCCCGTCGACGGCAAGTTTGGTTAGAGGATGGGGGAAGTGTCCCATTCTTGCTTCTGGAAGAGGTTAAATGCTCCTCTCGATGTCTCAAAGCCTCCAGAAGCATAGAGACGTGCGTCGAAGCCCTCTAGTAGCCCCTTTCTTCTCCGGCACTGTCACCGGAGTGCCACGACGGCGAGGGGGACAGGCAGCCTCTTCCGACCGTCGAGCCTTTGATCCAGACCGATGGGTCATCCTCTCTTCTTCCCGTCTTGCTTTCCATGGGGTCTGACCTTAGATCAGACCATGGGATAACCCTCTAATAGCCTCTTCGGCGGTCGTCGGTGGTGGAGTTCCGTCGCTCGCGGCCGTCGTTTCTTTTCTTTTTTAAGAAAATAGAAAATAATTTTATTTTAATAAACCTTCTGTAACTTTTGTTATCTTTCAGATATGTCCTTTTTTCTTACAAATAGGTCCTTTTTCATTGCAAGTAGGTCCTTTTTCTTACTCGAAAATAATTAGGTCCTTGCATTTTTTCTTAAATCATTTGAATGAAGTTTTAACTGAAAATATTGCAATGTGCCCCCTGAGCTTACCTAATAATATTTTCCAGGTGTGACCATGCCAGTGGAACCCTGCACGACTCTCCTCTACCGGGTGTGTGGAAGCACAAGAGGAGTCCTGATACGATCACTGCGAAGATGGTGAATCCAGAGAAGAAGACTAGACTCGGAAACACCAAGGAAGGATAAGAAAGGATAAGGAAAGGAGTCGCCACCTAGTCTTTTAATAGAAAGACGAGCAAAACCAAACACACAAGAAAATTAAGAAGCAAACAACATGACGAAAACATGTATGCTCCGTGCCTAATGAATATTATGCACAAATGAATGCAGGCTAGAGAAAGGGTAAAGATTCTGGTTACGCATGGGAAAGGGGTTAGGCACCCCCATACACTCGAGAAACTCAGTCATTCTAGGCTTCCTACTTGCCAATGGTCTAATGGATGTGTGCTTGCCTATTCTGAATGCTCATGCTAAAGATGACTAGAAAACATGCCAAATCAAAGAGAAGAAACGAAATAAAGGGAAAAAGTTAATCCGAGGGACAAATGTAGGCATTGAGAATGCCGCTTTACTGTACGCCCTTGGCGATGAGGAAAATCTTGAAAATCGAGAAATTCTCGGAAAGCGTCTCACAAATCAGCTGAAATTCGAAGAAATCTGAGAAAATCAAATTGGGGAAAATAATCCTCATTTGGGACAATGTCAGCTTTGTTAAGCCTTTTAGTGTACACCCTCGGGCGATGGAAAGCCAAATAAAATCGAAAATACGAAAATCGGCAGAAATTCAAGAAACAACGAGAAAACCAAGCTTCAAATGAGCTAGGAATGCGAGTGCAATGCAAGGAAGAAATCACGAGAAGACATGCATGAAAAATAGCAACAAAAGATGCAAAATGCATGTAAAAGTGTCAAAATGAAAATTCCAGGGGCCTTAGTGCAAAAAGCCCAAATTCTGAATGAAAACTGAATTTTGAAGCTAAATCATCAGAAAAACACATTTCATGTAGTTTTGAAGAAATCTGGGGTCAAATGTGCAAATCTGTGCATTTCAAGTCAAATTGAAGGTTCCTAGGGGTTAAAATGCAATTATGCCATTAAAACATGCATCTAGAATAATTTCAGAAAAGTTCAAGGGCTAAAATGCAAATTAACCAGAAGAATATGCATTCAGAGTAATTTCAAAAATGTTTAGGGGTTAAAACGCAATTTAAACCACATCTGTGTAGATATTTGAATGCTTAGGGTTTACCTTGCGATTTTAACAGAGAAATATGCATTCAAAAGAATTTTCATGAAGATCAGGGGTTTAAATGCAATTTGAACAGAGAAAATATACATTCAGAATGATTTTCATGAAGATCAGGGTTTTAAATGCAATTTGAATGGAGAAATATGCATTGAGAAAGAATTTTAATGAACGTAGGGGTTTTTGTCAAATTTTCAAGCCTGGAAAACATTATTAGGGAAGCTCAGGGGGCATATTGCAATATTTTCAGTTAAAACTTTATTCAAATGATTTTAAAAAAAATGTGCAGGGACCTAACTGTAAAAGGAAGACCTACATGCAAGAACAGAAGGACCTAAATACAACAAATCAAAAGTTAAAGAAATTAAATCAAAGAAAACTATTTTATTTTTAAAAAAGAAAAAGAAACGGCGGCCGCCGGCGACGGACCTCTGCTGTCGACGACCACCGGAGGGACACACAAAGGCTATCCCATGGCCTGATCTAGGATCAGACCCCACGGGAAGCAAGAAGAGAAGGAGGGGAGGAGATCCAACGGTTTGGATCGAAGGCTCAACAGTCTGATGAGGCTACCTGCCTCCCTTGCCGTTGCGGCACTCCGTTGACAGCGTCGGAGAAAGAAAGGGGCTGCTGGAGGGCTACGACGCGTGATCCAGAGGTCCAGGAGGCTACGGGACGTCGAGAGGAGTACTCCCTTTCCATCAGGGGGCCAAAGAGGAGGAAGAATGCGCAATGTGGATTCCACCTATCGTCGTCGTCGTCTTCTCCGATGAGCATGGTTGCGGGAGTGATCCAGGGCTCGAGAAGAGGTCTAGGCTTCTCCGAAGCATAGGAGGAGTGTCATGAGCATTTCTGGATGATCGGAGAAGCACTGCGAGGCTGAAGGCTCGCGTTCCATCTTTGGCTCCGGTCGTCTTCTTCGGCGACGGCGTGCTGGCGTGACTCCGGGAATCTTCAGGTGGAGGATTCCGTAGCGGCTGGAGTGGGGATTCGAGGGGTGGTGAAGCAAGAAGGAGGCCAGGAGAGAAGGACCTAATCTTCAATGACCAGGGACAAGCCCTTGACCAACTCCCCCAGCTAGTCTACAGGAAAACAACTCCGGTGAGGCCTAGGGGCTGATTCCGACCAGAGGTGGCCTCCGACCCTGTTGGAATCGATCAAGGAAGGCACAGGGAGACCAAGGGAAGCACTTATAATGAGAATTGAGGTCACAAGAGTGTGTACCTGGTCTGGCAGTTAAATGGATGATCGGAGATGGCTGAGGGAGGAATTGTTGCAGGCTAGCGAGTGCGAGATCGCCACGGGAGGAATGCTCTGAGCTCCAGGATCTCTCCTGTCTCCTCCTCTATTGCTCTCTCGCTCTCTCTTTTTTTGTTTTCTTCCCTACCACCCCTTTTATAGGTAAACCCATAACAACACGCTGTAATAACCCATAATAGAACCTGACAAAATCCCAATGACCAGCCTCCCGTAACCAACTAGCGATTCCCCTAACAACCAACATATCGTAAGCACCATGCTGTCCCCCACGCACCTCCATTCTGCCTTCCCGCCGCCGACAGTGATCGACGGCCGTCCGAACTCGCGACAATGCATCTAGTGGCATTGGTTCATGGAGGGCTCGAGCTGGGCTGCTGCTAGTCTTCCACGCATTACGTAGACTGTATGTGTTGGTGAAGCCATTGGGTGCGGAGTGGGTGCTGTGTGGAGGCTTGGTGGTGTTGTTGGCTAGATGGTGAACGGGAAAGGTGGCTGGATGGGTGGATGAATGGGGTTGTTTCTATTGGGTTGGGTTAAGGAGGAGATGAGGTTGAGGTGATGGGTTGGTGGAGTTTGATGGGCTTAGGGGCCTTGATGAGCTTTGGTGGACTTAATGGGCCTTCATAGGCTTTAATGGGCTTCATGGGCTTTGGTGGATTTTAATGGGCTTTGCGCATGTCCAGTGCAGCTGCATGGTGCGCCTAAGAGGTGCGCCAGATAGGTGTGCCTGTCTGGTGCGCTAGTGAGGTGCGCTTGACATGTGCGCCAGAGAGGTGCACCTGCATGCCCCCGGATCACGGCTCTAACCATTTACTGATGGGTTTGGCATTCTCTGGCTTTAGGACTAAACCATGGTTTGACTTCATTTGTGGTTAAAAGCCCAGCTACCACAACTCCAGCCTGCAGACCTGCAAAATTGGGGTGTCTATAGATGCCCCTCCCTGAGCGATGTCAGAGGACGAGTGGGACAGAGACCGATGCTCTGGGTTGACAAAGACACCCCACCTAAAGCCGCAAAAAAGAGTTAGTTACTAGCAACCATCTTCCAGTAGGTGGATGCACCCGAGATCCTGTCTTGCCATAGCCGAAGCCAACACCAGAGAAACCTAAACTAATGACAAATACTGACTAGTTGACAACCAATCAGCTCCTAAAAGACATGATTGGTTATCACACTTGTCGGAAAAGCACCAGACAAGACTCACGATGCTTGCCGACTGAAAACTAACTGGTAACGGAAGTCATCCAGGTAGTTCGGGCTACCAGCCCTAAAGGAGGGATGGAACAAGGAGAGTGGGGAATTCATCAAGCATCACAAGGATTACACGGGTAGTTTGAGATACCAGCCCAAAGGAGGGAAGAAATCTAGAGAGTGGGGAATCCATGGAGCATCACAGGGATTGCCCGTGTAGTTCGGGATACCAGCCCAAAGGAAGGAGGCAAAAAGTTTTCTTTGATTCCATCCATTAGGAGTGGAATTCAAAGGCAAAAGGAAGGGGCACCAAGATTTGTCCGAACGGACTGAACTAGGGAAAGGAACATCTAGACTTCGACCGGTAGTCTAGAAAGATGAAAAGGGGAGGCCTTGAATCCATCCATCCTGGTAGGAACTCGAAGGCGAGAGGAGATGCCTTGAATCCATCCGTCCGGATAGGAACTCGAAGGCCAAAGGAAGTGCCTTGAGTCCGTCCATCCGGATAGGAACACGAAGGCGAGAGGAGGTGCCTCGAGTCTATCAGTTCAGATAGGAACTCGAAGGCGAGACGAGGTGCCTTGAGTCCGTCCGTCTTGATAGGAATTCGAAGGCGAGAGGAGGTGCCTTGAGTCTGTCCGTCCGGATAGGAACTCGAAGGCAAGAGGGGGTGCCTTGAATCCATCCATCCGGATAGGAACTCGAAGGCGAGAGGAGGTGCCTTGAGTCCGTCCGTCTGGATAGGAACTCAAAGACGAGAGGAGGAGCCTTGAGTCCGTCTGTCCGGATAGGAACTCGAAGGTGAGAGGAAGTGCCTTGAGTCTGTCCGTCCAGATAGGAACTCGAAGGCAAGAGGAGGTGCCTTGAGTCCGTCCGTCCGGATAGGAACTCGAAGGCTAAAGGAGGTGCCTTGGGTCCGTCCGTCCGGATAGGAAATCGAAGATGAGAGGAGGTGCCTTGAGTCCGTCCATCCGGATAGGAACTTGAAGGCGAGAGGAGATGCCTTGAGTCCGTCCATCCGGATAGGAACTCAAAGGCAAGAGGAGGTGCCTTGAGTCCGTCCGTCTAGATAGGAACTAGAAGGCAAGAGGAGGTGCCTTGAGTCCGTCTGTCTGGTTAGGAACTCGAAGGCGAGAGGAGGTGCCTTGAGTCTGTCCATCCGAATAGAAACTCGATGGCGAGAGGAGGTGGCTTGAATTCGTCCGTCCGAATAGGAATTCGAAGGCGAGAGGAGGTGCCTTGAGTCCATTTGTCCGGATAGGAACTCGAAGGCGAGAGGAGGTGCCTTGAGTCCGTCCGTCCGAATAGGAACTCGAAGGCGAAAGGAGGTGCCTTGCCTCCGTCCATCCAGATAGGAACTCGAAGGCGAGAGGAAGTGCCTTGAATCCGTCCGTCCAGATAGGAACTTGAAGGTGAGAGGTGGTGCCTTGAGTCTGTCCATCCGGATAGGAACTCGAAGGCGAGAGGAGGTGCCTTGAGTTCGTCCGTCCAAATAAGAACTCGAAGGTGAGAGGAAGTGACTTTAATCCGTCCGTCCAGATAGGAACTCGAAGGCGAGAGGAGGTGCCTTGAGTCCGTCCGTCTGGATAGGTACATGAAGGCATGAGGAAGTGCCTTGAATTCGTCTGTCCGAGTAGGAACTCAAAGGCGAGTGGAGGTGCCTTGAGTCCGTCCATCCAAATAGGAACTCGAAGGCGAGAGAAGGTGCCTTGAGTCCATCCGTTCGGATCGGAATTCAAAGGCAAGATGACCTGACCATCTGTTTAGCCAAAAGGATTTGCCAAGGGGATCATATTCAAGTATCAGTGCACCCTGGATCGTCACTATTGTGGGGAATGTCAATTGAAATGGTGTAGTGCCCTGCTACAATTGCCATTTTGTTGAAGCCATTATGTGATGAAGGTCACTTCTTTATAAGAAGGTGCACCGACTATCATTTGGTAGATAATTTGTACCAAGCATTCCCAAAACAGTCCTTCTTTCCACAAAGCAGCTTACATGCCTCTGGTCGAAGACTTTAGCTCAGTTACATAGTAAGTGGATGTTCTGTTAGGTGCTTGTAACATGACTTTCGATCAAAGAGTAGCTGACATGCCCCTGGTCGAAGGCTCTGGTTCAATTACACTGTAGCTGGTGTTTTGTATGTGACCTTTGACCAAAGAATAGCTGACATGCCCCTGGTCGAAGACTCTAGTTCAATTACACTGTAGCTGGTGTTTTGTATGTGACCTTTGACCAAAGAGCAGCTAACATGCCCCTGGTATTGGACTGGCTAGACATCACTTGAGGGTATGGGGTCTTGGAAGCTAGGCTGTAACTATAGATGTTCCGTGAGCCACTGGAGTACTTGAGGCCATCACTAGTGGAAGCAAGTGATCCATTCATCAAGTGACTCGAAGTATGTGCACCCAACTGCTTTCCCATATTGTACATGGAAGATAGAAGGAATCGTGGCAACTTGATAGGCCTTTGATCAAGGTTGTAAGTTGCCTCTGGCTAGTATTTTTAGGATGTGTTCTGCTCAACTGTGGTGTTCTAATAACTCTGTATTTGGCCACGCTACAGTAGGATATCTCCCGATTGTATTTGCTAAATTCTGGATTGTTGCGTAGAGTCCGAGCTATGTTGTTGTCTCCGCTAGTCATTTGCCATGTAGGCTTTGATCAAAGAACAAATGTCTTGCCCTTGATGAACCAAGCAACGGTGTGTGTGAGCCCAGCCAGAAAGTAGCTGACATGCCCTTAGCATAAAAGGTGTATGATGCTCAAAGGTCAGATCTGGAGACACCAAGGCAAAAAAGGATGCCTCTGGCATTGAGCCAGGCTACCTTGGGACGTGTTGGGCACCACATGAGGATGTAAAGACTTGAGGATTTGACTGTGACTGTAGGCACACTTTGAATCATTGAAGTGGTCGTGGCGGATTTCTGTTGCGGTTAGAGACACATTTGTTCACTGACTGGAGGCATGTATATTCATCCACTGTCCTGAGCTATACACCGATGGCAGGAAGTAATGTGATACACCATAGTCTATCTTAGGCTGGCTCTTCTTTACTCTGTTACTCATTATGTCATTATGCTTTGGCTACAAACATGTATTCGACTGTGTTGTCCTCAGGCATTCCACAAACAATGTCTACCACACTTAAACTGTTGCGGAGGAATTGCTGTTACACTACCGATTTTGTAGGTCTGTCTAGCTTGTACACTAACTGGTGTCCTCACAGTATATGCACTTTGACTACTGAGGAGTTGAAATGTCCTTGGCTAAAAGCACTTGGCACAAGTCCTGTTGAATAAGTCTATATGGAAACAAAAAGATTCATCCAAGCAAGGCTATGATGATTATTATTATTGTGGACTCTATTATTGTGAGCAATATAGTAATTTAAGAGTGAATTTTGATTGATCAAGAATTGCATGCCTTGTCATTTCAGTTGCTTGTTATCTGCATTTGTTGCTTTGCTTGTTCAATGAGTTCATTACCGGGATCACTTGCTTGTTTAGTTTAGTTGTTTGTTTGCCCTCAGTTAGGCTGGAAAGCTGTATGCCTGGTAGAGGAGGATGACTCCTTCAACTCAGTTGCCACTACAGAGACTTGCAAGTCATCAGGTCGCTCTCGCTGGGTAGTAGTGGCACTCAAACTCATTGTAAGGTAGCGTAATGGACCTGGCTCCATGCCAAACTCTTTAAGGTCCTGCACCTGCTTTTTTCTTTTCAACATCATTGTCATTTCTTCTACTCCCTCACAGACGTGCAGTTTCACTCTAACCTTGTCTTGGAGGTAATAAGCACTGAATCTATTCAGGAGGCCTTTATTGCAAGAGGGTGGGTCAATCCCTCAAATGTGTGATTTTACTGAGTGCATACTCCGAGTCCTCCCCAAGGTATGGTAAGAGTAGAGCTACAACTCATGCCTCTCACTCTTGGGCTGACTTCTGTCTTCACCTTTTGTCTTCTTTATTCTTTTATGCCCTTACGAATGTATGTTTTCTTTTTTGGCTCACACTCTTAGTTACCCCTAACATTTTATCTCTCTCTGGGAGGTGCAGGATCCTTGCGGAGCTTGGACATTTCGTCTGGCTTTGATGCTTGGTGGCTCCCTTGCTAACTTGGTTGTCTAAGTAGTGACAACTAAGGAGGGATAATCCATTCTGACATTGGTGAGCTTTCCCAATTTTTCATCATCGAGCAGAATTTTATTGACAAGCAAACTACCCTTTTTAATTGTTCTTGATGTTTTTCTTGTTTTGTGTTTGTTCTTTTCTTTTTTTTATCTTTTGTGCTTTTCCTATATTTTTTTTTAATGTTTTGGAATATGATGATGCAAAAAGAGAAAACAAAAGAGAACAAAGAGAAGGATACAACTCTAGTCCTTGTCGTTGCTGTTTTGTCGATGCCATCTGTGTTCAAAGTAACTCCTAGCAGTGCCACTGGAAGCCGAGATCAAGGCAGGTGTAACAGAAGCTATCACAACCATTATTGGAACTAAGATTGCGACTGTGAATGCTGAATCTGCTGGTGACATTGAAACTACATCTCTGTCGGAGTTGATATCTGCTGTGACGGCTGTCTCCTACTTGATCTAGGGTACTTGCACATGCTGGGTTAGATCCGTGCATGGCAAACTGGCAAACCTTAGGTTAGGCCCCCCACAAAGGAACAAGAACAAGAGTGACACACATGAGTGTCGTCGGATAGAACTGAGAAAACAAAAGAAGACAAACTAAGCAAATGGGGAAGAAGAACAAGAGTGGCATACACATGTGCTACCAGACAAAAGTAGAGAGAGGACAAGATTGGAAAAAAGAGGCTCGATGGATTGCTTGGGAAAAACTGGGAGAAAGAGGAAAACCCTGAGGTTCCGGTGTCCTCGGAGCGTGCAGGCTCAAACACAGTAAGGTCGGCTATTCTAGGGTGTGCACGTGTTTGTGCAAGCGTGTGTGCAGGTGTATGTGTGGGCTGCCTCCTGTGTGTCGACGACAATGCCTCCATTGTCAATCAAATCCTGGACAACATTCTGGAGAGTGTGACACTTGTTTGTCGAATGCCCACGTACGCGATGGTATTGACAGAACAAGTTAGCCTTATACCACATAGGAAGCGGGTCCATTGGTGGGCGAATCTTTGGTAGCTGCAGGAATGGCGCAACTTTGGGAGAGATGTCGCTCAATGAATCCCTGAGTGGGGTGAAGTCTCTTTCTTTACAGTAAGGCCGCTTCTGTCGTTTTTGCTGCCCTTGTTGAACTGACGCAATGAGACACGTCGATTCAACGGTGGTGTGTGGATGTGTAATGTGTACTAAACTAGAAGCTGGTGATGATGAGGATATGGATGCGGGTGTTGTGCCTCATGTGTCAACAACAATAGTCCCACTGTCGATCAAAGTCTGTATGACATCCCGCAGAGTGTAGCATTTATCAGTCGAATGCCCCGTGGCTCGATGATAATCGCAGTATACGCTCGCGTCGTACCACCGAGGGAGTGCAGTTGGTGGGGGACGCGGATCTGGGAGTCTCAAAAGTGACACAACACAAGGAAAAATAGCGCTCAGCGACTCGCCCAGTGGAGTGTAGTCACTTTCAACGCGACTACCTTGTTTCTCCTTAGGTTGCTGTCCTTATTGAGCCAATGCGACGAGATGCATTGGCTTGATAGTGGGAGGTGTACGCCTAGTGTGCAGTGATGACCTACGTGTTGGGACCTGATCCTGATGCTGAGGTGAATTCTGAATATGCTGTGTAGTGTCTGGTGTTGAGCGCGACAGCAACAACTGCGGCACTAGTACAGCTTCGGGTGACAGACTCGAGAAGTGTTGTACTCTCGCACAACTAACGGGTTGATTTCTAAATGACGGTGATGCATGCTATGACCAATGCAATTGTGGTGCAGGAGGCAGAGATAAAGCCCCCATCGCCGAAGTAGTGTGATGCTGGGGTGATGGTATAGGCGATAAAGTAGTGGAGTGAGCCTGCAATGCTATAGTAGTCTGCACTGGAACCTTAGAAGTTGAAAGAGGAGGACTCTCAACATGATCAAGAGAAAAGGCCATGCGCTTGAACCCTCGGGCCAAAGCTCTCAGGTACTGAGCCTATTTGGCCGAAGACCCATCAAAAGATAAGTCAGAGGGCAAGAGTGGAATAGGAATGGCCCCTAAAATAGATGATATTGTAGCTGATCGATCTCCTGAAACAAGAGGGCCCAAGGAATAGGGTGCAGCTGGCAGAACTTCTGGGACCCGCGTGGTAGTCACTGCAATTGAATCAGTGACGGGCCCTAGACCGACTTGTGTTCACCGCTGTCCCAGAAGAGAAGATAAGGATCATCCATGATTCCCAAATAGGGACGCATAGAGGGAAGAAGAAGCAGCCAAAGTGAGAGAAGGAGGATCTGAATATGGGACCCCCTTCAGAATAATAACTAGAGGCTTGCGGGCCTGCGGGGCCATGGCTAACCACAAGTGAAATAAAAGGAATTGCGGTAAAGAACAAACGCACGAGCTCTAAGATGAACTACTATCAAAAGTGACCAATAGCTTGGAAAAGGTAGGAGAAAACAACCACGGGAGGCCGCCTGCGACGGAGACAGCCGAACTCCTAGCCGAGGACCTCTCAACAAAGTACCTGAGAAAACAGGCAAGTGAAATAGGTATCAAAACCTGGACAATGACACAAAGACAAATGCGAGTTCTTAAAGTGGCATGCCATGACACACAATGTAGATGAATGTCCTAAAGTGCACTCTCTCACTATGCATGTCCCATATAGGGTTGACCACACGGGACACACTCATGGGTTTTAGGTTTTGACTCAGGTCAAAAAAGTAAGGTCCCCGTTCTAAATCCTGGTCGGAGTGCAGGCAGTGAACGGGTGGTGCGTTGGTGGCCTCGTCTCTTGCAGTAGCATGGGGTTGTACCCTCTACTAGCACCGACACGACCCCAGACAAGGGGGGACAAACTAGCAACATGCCCTACGCCAAAGCTATAGAAAGGGCAGCTAGGATTGTCCTTCGCGAACTGTGGGTGGACCTAGAGGAGAAGATGCATGCTTGCTAAAATGATCATTGATGCAATATGCTTTGATGTCTTTTACTTGCGTTTTATTAAACAAGAGGGATTTGTGAGCATTTGTCTCTAATTATGCTATATTATTTGTTCATCTGAGTTTGTGTGTTTTATTTTAACCAGTTAGGAAGGCAAACATGTCTCTACTCTCCTAATCATAGCAAATTCAAATAAAAGGAAAAAACACACTATCATGGCATCCAAAAAGTCAAACAACAAGCAAAAGGCATGAACATGGCATGTGCTGGAGTAGTGCTCACAAGTAGGTGAATAAAAGCAAGTATCGACAAAAAAAGCATGAATTAAGTCATGTGCATGTGCGGCGGCATAGCAATAGTGTAAAGAAGGTAAGAAAAGGCATGTACAGTTAAATATGTACAATCAAATAGAACAACCAAACAAGCACAATGTATATAGACCAAAGACAAGTAAGGAAACCAGAATGAAAACTAGAATCTGGTTATCCCTAGCGGAGTCGCTAGTTCCTGTGACCATGCCGGTGGAACCCTACACGGCTCTCCTCTACTGGATGCGTGGAAGCACACGAGGAGTCCCGATACGGTCACGGCGAAGATGGTGAATCTGGAGAAGAAGACTAGACTCAGAAACACCAAGGAAGGATAAGAAAGGATAAGGAAAGGAGTCGCCACCTATTCTTTTAATAGAAAGAGGAGGAAAACCAAACACACAAGAAAACTAAGAAGCAAACAAGATGACGAAAACATGTATGCTCCGTGCCTAATGGATATAATACACAAATGAATGCGGGCCAGAGAAAGGGAAAGGATTCTGGTTATGCATGGGGAAAGGGTTGGGCACTCCCATGCGCCCAAGAAACTTGGTCTTTTTAGGCTTCCTACTTGCCAATGGTCTAATGGATGTGTGCTTGCCTATTCTGAAAGCTCATGCTAAAGATGACTAGAAAACAAGCCAAATCAAAGAGAAGAAACAAAATAAAGGGAAAAAGTTAATCTGAGTGACAAATGTAGGCATTGAGAATGCCGCTTTACTGTACATCCTTGGGCGATGAGGAAAATCGTGAAAATCGAGAAATTCTCGAAAAGCGTCTCGCAAATTAGCGGAAATTCGAAGAAATCCGAGGAAATCAAATTGGGGAAAATAATCCTCATTTGGGACAATGTCAGCTTTGTTAAGCCTTTTAATGTACGCCCTCGGGCGATGGAAAGCCAAATAAAATAAAAAATACGAAAATCGGTAGAAATCCGGGAAAGGACGAGAAAACCAAGCTTGAAACGAGCTAGGAATGCGAGCGCAACGCAAGGAATAAATCACAAGAAGACATGCATGAAAAATAGTAACAAAAGATGCAAAATGCATGTAAGAGTGTCAAAATGAAAATTCCAAGGGCCTTAGTGCAAAAAACCCAAATTCTGAATGAAAACTGAATTCTGAAGCTAAATCATCAGAAATACACAGAAAAACACATTTCATGTAGTTTTGAAGAAATCTGGGGTCAAATGTGCAAATCTGTGCATTTCAAGCCAAATTGAAGGTTCCTAGGGGTTAAAATGCAATTATGCCATTAAAACATGCATCTAGAATAATTTCAGAAAAGTTCAGGGGCTAAAATGTAAATTAACCAGAAGAATATGCATTCAGAGTAATTTCAAAAATGTTTAGGGGTTAAAACGCAATTTAAACCACATCTGTGTAGATATTTGAATGCTTAGGGTTTACCTTGCGATTTTAACAGAGAAATATGCATTCAGAAGAATTTTCATGAAGATCAGGGGTTTAAATGCAATTTGAACAGAGAAAATATGCATTCAGAATGATTTTCATGAAGATCAGGGTTTTAAATGCAATTTGAATGGAGAAATATGCATTCAGAATCAATTTTAATGAACTTAGGGGTTTTTGTCCAATTTTCAAGCCTGGAAAACATTATTAGGGAAGCTCAGGGGGCACATTACAATATTTTTAGTTAAAACTTTATTCAAACGATTTAAAGAAAAATGTGCAGGGACTTAACTGTAAGAGGAAGACCTACATGCAAGAACAGAAGGACCTAAATACAACAAATCAAAAGTTACAGAAATTAAATCAAAGAAAACTATTTTTATTTTTAAAAAAGAAAAAGAAACGGCGGCCGTTGGCGACGGACCTCCATCGTCGACGACCGCCGGAGGGACACAAAAAGGCTATCCCATGGCCTGATCTAGGATCAGACCCCACGGGAAGCAAGAAGAGAAGGAAGGGAGGAGATCCAACGGTTTTGATCGAAGGCTCGACAGTCTGAGGAGGCTGCCTGCCTCCCTTACCATCGCGGCACTCTGGTGACAGCATCGGAGAAAGAAAGGGGCTGCTGGAGGGCTACGGCGCGTGATCCAGAGGTTCAGGAGGCTGCGGGACGTCGAAAGGAGTACTCCCTTTCCATCAGGGGGCCAAAGAGGAGGAAGAATGTGCAATGTGGATTCCACCTATCGTCGTCGTCGTCTTCTCTGATGAGCGTGGTTGCGGGAGTGATCCAGGGCTCGAGAAGGGGTCTACGCTTCTCCGAAGCATTGGAGGAGTGTCGTGAGCATTTCTGGATGATTGGAGAAGCACTGCGAGGCTGAAGGCTCGCGTTCCATCTCTAGCTTCGGTTGTCTTCTCCGGCGACGGCGAGCTGGCGCGACTCCAGTGATCTTCAGGTGGAGGCTTCCGTAGCGGCTAGAGTGGGGATTCGAGGGGTGGTGAAGCAAGAAGGAGGCCAGGAGAGGAGGACCTAATCTTCTAGGACCAGGGACAAGCCCTTGACCAGCTCCCCCACCTAGGCCACCGGAAAACAACTGCGGCGAGGCCTTGGGGCTGATTCTGACTAGAGGAGGCCTATGGCCCTGTTGGAATCGATCAAGGAAGGCACAGGGAGACCTAGGGAAGCACTTATAATGAGTATTGAGGTCAGAAGAGTGTGTACCTGGTCTAGCATTGGAATGGATGATCAGAGCTGGCTGAGAGAGGAACTGGGGTAGGCTAGCGAGCTCGGGATCGCCACAGGAGGAATGCTCTGAGCTCAGGGATCTCTCCTCCTCTCTTGTTCTCTTGCTCTCTCTTTCTCTTTTTTCTTCCCTACCGCCCCTTTTATAGGTAAACCCATAACAACACACTGTAACAACCCATAATAGAACCCGACAAAATCCCAACGACCAGCCTCCCATAACCAACTAGCGATTCCCCTAACAACCAGCATCTCATAAGCACCATGTTGTCCACCACGCACCTCCATTCTGTCTGCCCGTGTGTCGACAGTGATCGACGGTCGTCTGAGCTCGCGACGATGCATCCGGTGGCACTGGTTCGTGGAGGGCTCGAGCTGGGCTGCAGCTGGTCTTCCACGCATTACGTAGACTACATGTTTTGGTGAAGCCATTGGGTGAGGAGTGGGTGCTGTGTGGAGGCTTGGTGGTGTTGTTGGCTAGATGGTGAATGGGAGAGGTGGCTGGACGGGTGGATGAATGGGGCTGTTTCTATTGGGTTGGGTTAAGGAGGAGATGAGGTTGAGCTGATGGGTTAGTGGAGTTTAATGGGCTTTGGTGGACTTAATTGGCCTTCATAGGCTTTAGTGGGCTTCATGGGCTTTGGTGGATTTTAATGGGCTTTGCGCTTGTCCAATGCGGCTGCATGGTGCGCCTAAGAGGTGCGCTTAAGAGGTGCGCCAAATAGGTGCCCCAGTGAGGTGCGCATGTTTGGTGCGCCAGACAGGTGCGCTAGAGAGGTGTGCCGACATGGCCTCGGATCACGGCTCTGACCATTTACTGTTGGGTTTAGCATTCTCTGGCTTTGGGACTAAATCAGGGTTTGAGTTCATTTGTAGTTAAAAGCCCAGCTACCACAACTCCAGCCTGTAGACCTGCAAAATTGGAGTGTCTACACTAGGCTTAGAAGTTTGATGAAAACCTCCAAAGTTTCTTTTCATGTATTTTAATCCAACCTTTTTGCATAAACAACCCTGAACTTTTCTGAAATCATTCTGAATGCATATTTCTCTGGTTAATTTGTATTTTAGCCCCTGAACTTTTCTGACCTTATTCTAGATACATGTTCTTTTAGTTAAATTGCATTTTAGCCCCTGAACTTTTCTGACCTTATTCTAGATACATGTTCTTCTGATTAAATTGCATTTTAGCCCCTGAACTTTACAGATTTCACACTGAATGCATGTTCTCTAGGGTAAAATTACTGAATTGCCCCTGAAACTTTCTGATTTCAACATGGATTCTTTTTCTTGCATATTTTACCCTGAATTTCCACAGAATTGCATTAAATGCATGCTTTGATGGCAAAATTGCATTTTAATCCCTAGGAACCTTCAATTTGATAAAAAAATGCACAATTTTGCACATTTGACCCTAGATTTCTTCAAAACTACATGAAATGTGTTTTTCTATATATTTTTGATGATTTAGCTTTAGAATTTCAATTTTATTCTAGAATTTGGGTATTTTGCACAAAAGCCCTTGGAATTTGCATTTTTACACCCTTGCATGCATTTTGCACATTTTGTTGCACTTTTTCATGCATGTGTTCTCATATTTTCATCCTTGCATTGTGCACGCATTTCTAAGTCATTTCAAGCTTGGTTTTCTCATCGTTTCCTGGATTTCTCCCGATTTTCGTGTTTTTTGACTTTATTTGGCTTTCCATCGCTCGAGGGCGTACATTAACAGGCTTAACAATGCCGACATTGTCTAGAATGAAGATTATTTTCCCCAATTTGACTTTCTCGGATTTATCCAAATTTTCGCTAATTTGCGAGATGCTTTCCGAGAATTTCTCAATTTTCACGATTTTCCTCATCGCCCAAGGGCGTATAGTAAAGCGGCATTCTCAATGCCTACATTTGTCCCTCGGATTAAATTTTTCCCTTTATCTCATGTCTTTTCTTTGATTTGGCATGTTTTCTAGTCATCTTTAGCATGAGCATTCAGAATAGGCAAGCACACACCCATTAGACCATTGGCAAGTAGAAAACCTAAAAAGACTGAGTTCCTCGGACGCATGGGGGTGCCTAACCCCTTCCTAATGTGTAACAAGAATCGTTACCCTTTCTTTGGCCTGCTTTGATTTGTGCATTACATCGATTAGGTACAGAGCATACATGTTTTCATCATCTTGTTTCATCGTGGTTTTCTTTTGTGTTTGGTTTTCCTCATCTTTCCATTAAATGACTAGGTGGCGACTCCTTTCTTTATCCTTCCTTGGTGTTTCCGAGTCTAGTCTTCTTCTCCGGATTCACCATCTTCGCCGTAACCGTATCGGGATTCCACCAGCCTAGTCACACAACCAAAACGCAGTCAGTGACAGTTCGGAAAGCAGGGTAGAAGAACATGCCAACCGAGATGCTGTCGGTGACGGTTCGAAAGAAGGATAACGAATAAGTCAACCGAGAAGTAGTCGGTGACGGTTCGGAAAGCAGGACAGGCGAACAATTCAACCGAGATGCTACTAGTAACGGTTCGAAAGGAGGATAACGAACTAGCCAACCGCGAAGTAGTTGGTGACAATTCGGAAGGAGGATAACAAACTAGTCAATCGAGAAGCAGTCGGTGACAGTTCGGAATGCAGGATAACCGAACTAGTCAACTGAGAAGCAGTCGGTGACAGTTCAGAAAGCCGGATTACCGAACTAGTCAACCGAAAAGCAGTCGATGACAGTTCAGAAAGTAGGATTGGCAAACACGCCAACTGAGATGCTGTCGGTGACGGTTTGGAAGGTAGGACACACGAACTAGTCATTCGAGAAGCAAATGATGATAGTTCCAAATGTAGGATAGGTGAACACGCCAACCGAGATGCTGTCAGTGACAGTTCGAAGGATAGGATAACAAACAAGTCATCCAAAAAGCAGTTGGTGACAGTTCGGAAAGCAAGATAGACCAACACGCCAACCGAGATGCTATCGGTGACGGTTCGAAAGAAGGATAATGAACTCGTCAACCGAGAAGCAGTCAGTGACTATTCGGAATGTAGGATAGGCGAACATGCAAACTGAGATGCTGTCGGTGACAGTTCAAAAGGAGGATAACGAACTAATCAACCAAGAAGCAGTCGGTGATAGTTCGGAAGGAGGATAACGAACTAGTCAACCGAGAAGTAGACTGTGACAGTTCAGAAAGTAGGATAACCAAACTAGTCAACTGAAAAGCAGTCCGTGAAAGTTCAAAATGCAAGATAGACGAACATGCCAACCGAGATGCTGTTGATGACGATTCGAAAGAAGGATAATGAACTAGTCAACCGAGTACAAGTCGATGACAGTTCGGAAAGCAGGATAGACGAACACGCCAACTGAGGAGTTATCAGTGACTGTTCAAAAGGAGGATAACAAACTAGTCAACCGAGAAGCAGTCAGTGACAGTTCAGAAGGAGGATAAGGAACTAGTCAACCGAGAAGTAGTCAGTGAAAGTTCGGAAAGCAGGAAAACCGAACTAGTCAATCGAAAAGTAGTTAGTGATAATACAAAAAGCCAAATAGATGAACACGTCGACCGAGATACTGTGGGTGACGATTTGAAAGAAGGATAACGAGCTAGTCAACCGAGAAGCAATTGATGACCATTCGGAAAGCAAGATTGATGAACATGCCAACCGAGACGCTGCCGGTGATGGTTCGAAAGAAGGATAATGAACTAGTCAACCGAGAAGTAGTCGGTGACAGTTCAGAAGGAGAATAACGAACTAGTCAACGGAGAAGCAGTCGATGACAATTCAAAAAGTAGGATAGACAAACACGCCAACCGTGATGCTATCGGTGACGATTCAAACGGAGGATAATGAACTAGTCAACCGAAAAGCAGTCGATGACAGTTCAGAAGGAGGATAACGAACTAGTCAACCGAGAAGCAGTCGGTGATAGTTCGGACAGCAGGATAACTGAGCTAGTCAACCGAAAAGCAGTCGGTGATAGTTCGAAAAGCATGATAGATGAACATGCCAACTGAGATGCTATCGGTGATGGTTCGAAAGAAGGATAATGAACTAGTCGATCGAGAAGCAGTCGATGACAGTTCAGAAAGTTGGATAGACGAACACACCAACTGAGATGTTGTCTGTGACTGTTCAAAAGGAGGATAACGAACTAGTCAACTGAGAAGCAGTCAGTGATAGTTCAAATGGAGGTTAACAAACTAGTCAACTGAGAAGCAGACAATGACAGTTCGGATGGAGGATAACGAACTAGTCAACAGAGAAGCAGTCAGTGACAGTTCAGAAAGCAGGATAACCGAACTAGTCAACCGAAAAGTAGTCAGTGAATGTTCGGAAAGCAAGATAGATGAACATGCCAACCGAGATGCTATCGGTGATGGTTCAAAAGAAGGATAATGAACTAGTCGACCAAGAAGCAGTCGGTGACAGTTCGTAAAGCAGGATAGACGAACACGTTAACCGAGATGCTGTGGGTGATAGTTCAAAAGGAGGGCAATGAACTAGTCAACCGAGAAGTAGTCGGTGACAATTCAGACGGAGGCTAACGAACTAGTCAACCGAAAAGCAAACAGTGACAGTTCGGAAGGAGGATAACGAACTAGTCAACCGAGAAGCAGTCGGTGATAGTTTGGAAAGTAGGATAACCGAACTAGTCAATCAAAAAATGGTCGGTGACAGTTTGGAAGGAGGTTAATGAACTAGTCAACCGAGAAGCATTCGGTGATAGTTCGAAAGGAGGATAACGAACTAGTCTACCGAGAAGTTGTCAGTGACAATTCAGAAAGTAGGATAGACAAACACGCTAACTGTGATGCTCTCGATGATGGTTCGAAAGGAGGATAATGAACTACTCAACCAAAAAGTAGTCAGTTACAATTCAGAAGGAGGATAACGAACTAGTCAACCGGGAAGCTGTCGATGACAGTTCGGAAAGCAGGATAACCAAACTAGTGAACCAAAAAGCAATTGGTGATAGTTCCGAAAGCAGGCTAGACGAACATGCCAGCCGAGATGCTGTCGGTGATGGTTCAAAAGATGGATAATGAACTAGTCGTCTGAGAAGCAGTCGGTGACAGTGCGGAAAGATGGATAGACGAACACGCCAACCAAGATACTGTCGGTGACAATTCGAAAGGAGGATAATGAACTAGTCAACCGAGAAGCAGTCGATGATAGTTCAAAAGGAGGTTAATGAACTAGTGAACCGAGAAGCAGTCAGTGACAGTTCGGAAGGAGGATAAAGAACTAGTCAATCGAGAAGCAGTTGGTGAGAGTTCGGATGGAGGTTAGCGAACTAGTCAACCGAGAAGCAGTCGGTGACAGTTCGGAAGGAGGATATGGAACTAGTCAACCGAGAAACAGTCGGTGACAGTTATGAAAGCAGGATAACCAAACTAGCCAACCGAGAAGCAGTCGGTGATAGTTTGGAAAGTAGGATAATAGAATTAGTCAACCGAAAAGCAGTCAATGACAGTACAGAAAGCAAGAATGACGAACATGTCAACTGAGATGCTGTCGATGATGGTTCGAAAGAAGGATAACGAACTAGTCAACTGAGAAGCAGTCAGTGACATTTCAGAAAGCATGATAGATGAACATGCCAACCGAGATGCTGTCGGTGATAGTTCAGAAGGAGGATAATGAACTAGTCAACCTAGAAGCAATCGATGATAGTTCAGAAGGAGGATAATGAACTGGTCAACCGAGATGCAATCGGTGATAGTTCGGAAAGCAAGATAGACGAACACACCAACCGAGATGCTATCGCTGACGGTTCGAAAGGAGGATAATGAACTAGTCAACCGAAAAGCAATCAGTGACAGTTCGGATGGAGGATAACGAACTAGTCAACTGAAAAGCAGTCGGTGATAGTTCGGAAAGCAGGACAATCGAACTAGTCAACCGGAAAGCAGTCGGTGACAGTTTGAAAAGAAGGATAGACGAACATGCCAACCAAGATGCAATCGGTGACGGTTCGAAAGAAGGATAGTGAACTACTCGACCGAGATGCAGTCGGTGATAGTTCTAAAAGCTAGATAGACGAACACGCCAACCGTGATGCTGTCGGTGATAGTTCGAAAGGAGGATAATGAACTAGTCAACCAAGAAGTAGTTGGTGACAGTTCGGAAGGAGGTTAACGAACTAGTCAACTGAGAAGTAGTCGGTGATAGTTCAGAAAGCAAGATAACTGTACTAGTCAACCGAAAAGCAGTCAGTGATAGTTCAGAAAGTAGGATAGACGAACATGCCAACCGAGATGTTGTTGGTGATGATTCGAAAGTAGGATAACGAACAAGTCAACCGAGAAGTAGTCAGTGATAGTTTGAAAAGTAGTATAGACGAACACGCCAACCGCGATGCTGTCAGTAACGGTTCGAAAGGAGGATAACGAGCTAGTCAATTGAGAAGCTGTCGGTGACAGTTCGGAAGGAGGATAACGAAGTAGTCAACTGAGAAGCAGTCGGTTACAGTTCGGAATGTAGGATAACCGATCTAGACAACCGAGAAGCAGTCAGTGACTGTTCGGAAAGCTAGATAACCGAAGTAGTCAACCGAAAAGCATTCGATGATAGTTCCGAAAGCAGGATAGACGAACACACCAATCGAGATGTTGTCGGTGACGGTTCGAAAGAAGGATAACGAACTAGTCAATCGAGAAGCAATCGATGACAGTTCAGAAAGCAGGATAGATGAACACGCCAACCGAGATGCTGTCGATGACGGTTTGAAAGGAGGATAACGAACTAGTCAACCGAGAAGTTGTCGGTGACAGTTCGGAAGGTGGATAACGAACTAGTCAACTGAGAAGCAGCCGGTGACAGTTCGAAAAGCAGGATAACCAAACTAGTCGACTGGAAGGTAGTCGGGGACAGTTCCAAAAGCAGGATAGACAAACACACCAACTGAGATGTTGTCAGTGACGATTCGAAAGAAGGATAACAAACTAGTCAACCGAGAAGCAATCGGTGACAATTCCGAAAGCAAGATAGATGAACACGCCAACCAAGATGCTATGATATGGTTCGAAAGGAGGATAACAAACTAGTCAACCGAGAAGCTGTCGGTGACAGTTCGGAAGGTGGATAATGAACTAGTCAACTGAGAAGCAGTCGGTGACAGTTCAGAATGCAGGATAGATGAATACGCAAACCGTGATGTTGTCGGTGACGGTTCGAATGGAGGATAATGAACTAGTCAACTAAAAAGCAGTCAGTGATAGTTCGGAAGGAGGATAACTAACTAGTCAATCGAAAAGTAGTCGATGACAGTTCGGAAAGTAGGATAACCGAACTAGTCAACCGAAAAGCAGTCAATGATAGTTCAAAAAGAAGGATAGACAAACATGCCAACCGAGATGCTGTCAGTGACGGTTCAAAAGAAGGATAACGAACTAGTCAACCGAGAAGCAGTCGATGATAGTTTAGAAAGCAGGATAGACGAACATGCGAACCGAGATGCTATCGGTGACAGTTCAAATGGAGGATAACGAACTAGTCAACCGAAAAGCAGTCGGTGATAGTTCGGAAAGCAAGATTGTCAAACACGCCAATCGAGATGTTGTCAGTGACTGTTCGAAAAGCAAGATAAACGAACTAGTCAACCGAAAAGCGGTCGCTGACAGTTCGGAAAGCAAGATAGATGAACATGCCCACCGAGATGCTATAGGTGACTTTTTGAAAAGTGGATATCCAAAAGGGCTATTGACAAGATACTTATATCAAGAGAATAATACTAAAAAGCAGTTGACATGCCCCTGGTAACAGGAGGATAATACCAAAAGACAGCTGGCATGCCCTTGGTATCAGAACGCTAAGGATGTTGCTTAAAGAAAGGAACAAAAGAAAGTTAGGGCCTGGAGAGTTTGTTTAGCCAAAGGTAGCTTGCTAGGAAACACTCGCTTGTGGGCGCACCCTGAACTACGACTACTTTACTTTGTTTGCTTGATGCTATTGATGCTGTAGGACGATGATGGTATATCCAAATAAATTGTTGCTCTGATTCTGTACTGATATGTGGTGCTTGACCGGATAAAGGCTTCACGAGGGCATTGTTTCATCCTCGAATAAGACGGACTTGCCGGGTGATTGCTGACAACTCTAGGCTTGTTGTTGTATTGCCGATTGACTTTTGGGGAGTTAGTCTTTGGCACTGGACTGTCGACTGTGCTCTCGCCTGCTGACTAGGAAAGTATTGATATTTTGACTCTACTCTGATCTCAGAGGCTTATGGCTGTTGTTGTCCTTGTTTCCGTGTTCAAGCTATGGAGCAGACAACATGTTTTGGATGAAGATATTGTCCCAAGAAAGGTCAACCAACAGGACAACTGACATGCCCCTGGTTGACGGGGAAGGTTATCACCACAAAGGCAACTGACATGCCCCTGGTGTACGGTATCCTCGGCTAGGTCTTTGGCTAAGGAGCAGCTGACATGCCCCTGGTTTAGGACCCAGCGAAACCTTGCAAAGTGGACAAAGGATAATGTATGCAGGAATTATAGTGTTTTGTTGCATCATCCCTTAGGATTTGGAATGCTAATGATGCCTACTATGAGAAGAGGGGAAGACCTCGATTCACAAGACACTATTTGGATTTCAAGGCTGTTGGTGGCTCTCCAGGATAGATGATTTGGTAGATTAGGCTCCATGCCAAACTCCTAGGGGCTTAGACCTATTTTTTTAACTTTTAACTTATTTCTTTTCTCCTCTTACCCTTGTAGGCTCACTCTAACCCTTGCTTGGGGGTAATGGGCATCCAGATTTGGAGGGGGCTGCTAGCATTGTATGCGAAGGGTGGCTAGTCCCTTTGGTCGCTTGGATTTTTGGATGCTTGCTTCGACTCCTCCCCAAGGTAAGTGATAGGGGTAAAGTTGGCCTACTTGCCTCTCTCTCTTAGGGGCTAGCTTCTATCTTCGACTTCTGGCTTCTTATTTCTTTTATGCCCTTGTGGATATGTTTATTTTTCTATTTTGGCTCACACTCATGCTCACTCCTAACATTTTATCTCCATCTGGAGGTGTAAGTCTCCATCGGAGTTTTGACATTTCGCCTAACCATGGTTGGGTGGTGGCTCCCTCGCTCGCTAGAGTGTCTAGTTAGTGTCAACTAAAGATATAGACCCTTCTCAAGCAGGCTAGCTATTTCGATTTTCGTCATCGGGATGTGATGTTGATGCTTTTATGCATGGATGCATGCAGTTATTGATGCTTAAGTTACTGATATGCACGAAAATAAAAGTGCAAATGCTATGGATTAGATGCACTTGGATTGCCTTTTATTTTAGAAATATACATGATGAAGCAGTGGATGATGCATGATGCACGAAAGGATACTTTGCAAGGCAAGGATACACACCTTCCGCTCATTAGTAGTATTTCTTCGAATAACATGTGTTGACTGGCTCATGTAGCTTGACGCTGTCCATGTCTTCGAGGATTGTTGTGCCTACCGAATAGACTTGATTGATAATGTAGGGACCATGCAAGGTTAGGTTGGAATTTACCTCGACCATCTGAGAGATATATGGCCCACAAAACTGGATCACATGATGTGAATTTGGTCCTTCTAGATCATTGTCGTGAAGCTAGACTTCAGGTGTCTCACATCTTCCATGTCATTATCCTCTTCTTCAGAAACGATTAGCTTCGATGGGATTTCCTCTTTGATGGTTGGATTGGCAACGTCGAAAGAGAGAGTGTGCTCTGATTTCTACCCTTGATGATTCTTCGTGATGGTCACACTGAATTTGGTGTTTTTGTATTTGCACTGTGTGACTTTTGGCTCTTTAACTGTGGGCTCTGTTGAGTGGCTGGGTTGCTCTGTTTCCTCGGCTCTTGAGGCTTCTTTTTTATTTTTCCAATCTTCTTTTTTGTAGTATGTACAAAGGAGTGATGCTGGTTGGCGGCTGTCCTACGGTTGATTGATAGGAATGATGCTGCCTGGCTTTGCCTCTGAGATTAACTCAGGAACTTTTGTTTTTGACTCTCACCTTGCTTAAGGTGAGGCTTCGACTGCATGTACCATCTAGACCCACCTCCTGGCTCCAAAGTGATTAACCATGATGGTCTAGTGGATTCTGACTGCGACTCGGCCAGGACCATGATGGATGAGTGGTCTGGCTGCTGATGGAGGCCATTGGTTCTGATTCTGACACCTTATCCTTTCCTTTCCTCAGCCTTTGATTCTCGACTGCATCTTCGACCCATAAAGATAACTATTCTTGAAACTGTAGTTCTAAGTCATTGACTTGCTCATTTGACTGAATTGCCCTGCTGACTGTCTCGTCCTCTTCTGCAGTTCAATCAGAATATTAGGCAGCACTCTACTCTGCCACTGACTTATTTGGACTGTGAGACTAACGTAAGAGACGTCCATGGCTGGTGGGACTACACTAATGGCTCTGCTGGCATGACAACTTGTAGGACTAGCACTATGGGGCTTGCTGTTGGAGTGGTGACTTAAGCTGTCGAAATGACTGCCGGTGACTGAGGTTGTGGTTGCACCATCTGACGTTGGATCTTTTCTGCAGTGGTCTGACTCTGATTGGGATCAAGTATCCCTACACTGACAAAGCTTGTGAGGTCCGACAAAACAAAAATCTGATTGTACCTCCTGACACGTGACTGTTTGTCTTTGTGTAGCTGTCACTCATAGCCTAGTCCCTCAAACTCTCGCTTTTCTTCCGCCTGTACGGGCTTGGAGATTCCCTAGCTGTGTCGCCCGAGCGGTGCTCCTTTCTTGTATCCCCATTTGTGACATACGTTTTTTATCATCCGAAGAGGATTGCCCCGAATGGTCAGGTAACTGACACGCTCGAGGGCTGGAATGTAATTGACTGGCTCGAAGCGGTTGACCCGGAACATGACATCAGACAGCTTGGGGTCGCAATGGACGGTCTGGAGTGAGACAGCGGAGATCAACTCGACCTTTTCTTTGTCAAGATCTTCCACCATGACAACAACTACGTCGTTGCCCTAGTGGAACTTGACCATGCGATGGAGGGTCGAGGGGATCACCCGATACTTATGCAACCAAGGGCACCCAAGTAGAAGATTGAAATACGGTTTTAGATCGACAATATAGAATTCGACATCGAAGACTACAGGTCCAACGGTGAGAGGAATAACCAGCCTCCCTAGTGCATCGTGATGCGTGTTATCAAAAGCCGTCATTCCCATCATAACGGGTATGATATCCTCGGCTTTGAATCCGATTTTATTTGCTGTGCGCAAAGGGCAGACGTTAAGGCCTACGCGGTTATCCACTAGAGTGAGAGAGAATTCAGAAGCTTTGATATTGCACCATAATGAACAGGGACTGGTTATGATTAACTCTTGTTGGAGGCAATTCCTCACTGGATAAAGAAATGACATAAGGCTCTGCAATCATGCCCAACATATTCTCAAGAGCGGACGGTTCTATGGTGAGGGAGATGTGAGCAACCTGAAAGACCCTTAGGAAGGCCTCTCGATGCTCCGAAGAAGTATGGATGAGATCCTAAATAGAGATGTTAGCCTAACCTTCTTCAGTAAAGATATGATATCGGCATAGGGCTGCTTCTGCTTGGTCGAGGAGGTTAGGACTGAACAAGGGACTGTCCTGTAAGGCTGGGTAGCTAGCTGAGGAAGGGCGGAACACGGTGAGTGTCCCTCGTCAGGTGGATGACAAAAGAGGTACATATGGTCTATCAAGTAGAGTGAAGTCACTTTTAGTGCGATGCCTACGCCTCTGCCTAGGTTGTTGTCCTTGTCGAGCCGGTGGGACGTGATGCACTGGTTCGACGTTGGAGTGTGTGTATGTGGTGTGTGGAGGGCTAGGTGCAGTTGCTAATTGGTTCAAGTCAGGCTGGCTCTCGACTCTAGTAGGCTTCGCCGAAGGCTTGATGAAAGCGACGGCTGCCCTCTTGCCATTGCTGGTGTTGACTGTGTTGTTGAAGTTGCTACCAGAAGAAATGGTCTGCTTGGAAAACATAGAGAGGGCAGGAAAGTTCCCACCGTCTAGCGAACTCTCCACACGAGTGCCAGCCCGAATCAGTGATGTAAAAGTAGTGATGGGCTGAATGTTCAACAGAGACCCCACATCTGGCTGTGCACCTAGAATAACAATATCGATAAACTCCTTATCGGAGGGTCTATCTCTTACTTGTGATGCAAGGGCACACCAGCAGCCGACGAACTCCCCAAATGACTTGTGGGGTTTTTGTCTTGTGGCGACAAGATCCTCCCTCTTTGGGACCAAGTCGAGATTAAAGGCATATTGGTCCGTGAACGCCAGCGAGGGGTCATTCCAAGTCTTGATCAAGCCAATGTCAAGCAATGTGAACCACTTGATGGTTGGTCCAGTGAGACTCTTCTGGAAGAGGCAGATCAGTAGCCTGTCGTCAGCCTGGAGTTGAGTGAGATCTCTACAATATTCCCTAAGATGTGAAATGGGGCAACCCTTACCGTTGTACTTCTCGAAGTCCAAGATCTGAAAATACGGTGGGAGTGTCACCTCTGAGAAGTAACAAAGGTCCTAGAATCCGTAGGGTTGGCGGTCGCTTCCCCGCACTTGTAGAAGTGCTCTCTCTAGGTCACCCACCCTGGCATGGAGGGTATCTAGAGCTGCTGCCAAAGAAGGTGATGTAGTAGGGGGAACAGCCGCATATGCTGTGTGGGTCGCACCTAAGTGCTCCTCCAGGTCCACGGCATGATGGCCAGCATATCTGTGCAAAAATGCTAGCTGTGATGAAGGTGCCTGAATCTAAAGGTGTGTAAGAGGAGGTTGAGTGGAGAGCTGTGTGGTAGTGGGTGTTGAGTGTGGGAGTAGCAGCTGCTGTAGCGGTACGGCGCCAAGCTGTAGGCTCTATGGATGCCATACTCCAGCCAACCCAAGGGGCGGGCCACCAGATGCCAGAGTAGGATGTTGTGTAGTGAGGTGGAGTGCCTGAGGTAGTGGTGTCATACCTAATGTGGGTGCAGTGAGGAACTGAGGTTAGGGCTGAGGTGGTGGCGTAGAAGGTGATGCCTGGAACACCGGAGCAAGCTACCGAGGAACCTCAGGAATGGTGGGGTCAATAGTAGGCTGGATAGCAAAGGCCATGCTCTCGATCTTTTGGGCGAGGGCCAATAGATATTCTACCTGTGCGGCAGGAGATCCCTCAAGGACAGCGAGGGATGGCACAGTCAAAGATTGGATGGTCAAAGATGGGACAGATGTAGGTTGCCCTAGAGGCAAGGAACCTGCAAGAGACGTCGTCACAGTGGGCAGAGTGCTAAAAGAGAAAGAACCCTGAGGGAGCAAGGCCATCAGTGATACATCTGGAACTTGAGCAAGGGTCATTGAGATAGACTCAGTGGCTATCTCCAAACTGGCCAAGCTCAGTGGATGTCCTATGGGGTAGGGGACAGAGCCTCTGTGGTGCATGAAGGGGATAAAGTGAACAGCTGGAGACACAACGTGGGTGGGAGGGACCGGAAATGCAGTGCCCTCTTAAGCAACAGTGGCAGACAGAGACTTGCTAGTGCACTGGGCCATGGCAGACCGGGAACGGGTGAGAATCGGACTACGATGGCAAACAAGGGGATGAATCCTAGCACGAGCTATCGTCAAAGTGACGAATAACTCAGGAAAAAACGATCAGCAACGGAGCATCGCAAGCAAGGGAGTCAAGGCAGGAATGCTCGAGTAATGGCTAAGGAACTCACGCTCTACCTGGGTGGAAAAAGAAACTACTTGTGTTAGAACCAGCAACAAAATGCAGTTGTTATGGTGGCGTGAATGGCATTCATGCACATGGATGTAACTAACATGCTCTCTCTCACCAACTAAATGTTTCCTAGAAGGTTGTCTACTCCAGAATCCCAAATGGGTAAATAGGTCTCCGACTCAGGCTAGAAAGTAAAGGACCCCACTTTAAATCCTGGCCAAAGCGCAGGCAGTGAGCGGGTGGTGCTTGGTGGCCTCGTCTCCTGCAGTAGCATGAAGCTTTACCCTCTACTAACACCGACACGACTCCAGACAAAGGGGGACAAACTAGCAACACGTCCAACGCCAAAGCTATAGAACGAGCTACTAGAGTTGTCCATCGTGGACTGTAGTGGACTCAGGGGAGATGAGGCATGCCTTATATGATCAATCATGCAATATGCTTTTGTATTTTTACTTGCATTTTATTAACTAGGGGGAAGAGTTCGATTTGGTATTTAGTTTCGCCTTATTAATTGTTATCTGAGTTTGTGTGTTTATTTTAACTAGGAGGAGGAAACAAACATGTCTCTACTCTCCTAGGCATGACAAGTGCGAAAAGGGAAAGAAAACACACAAGTAAGGCAAGCAAGCAAGCAAACAACAAGCAAAAGGCATGATCATGGCATGTGCAAGTGTCGTGGCATCTTTATTGTGAAAAGAAAAACATCCATTACTGTAACCATGCCGGCGAGGAGATTCCGCAAATGAATGCGAAATCGGTCGCCAAAATCACGTCGAAAAAAGCAAAATAAAGGAGTCGCCACCTAATCTATTATGGAAGACAAGGAAAACCATATACATGAAAAATCATGCAAAAAACAACAAAGACAAGTCTACGAAATAACCAGAATGCAGGTA
>JAMKQA010008397.1:0-18058 GCA_024699735.1 Posidonia australis | reverse complement strand
ATATCAATTGCTCTCATCCTCTTCATGTATGTTATTTAAATTGCATAAGTAGTTAAGCTTGATTATACTTGTTAAATAATATCCTTTGTATGCAATTTTCATTAATCTCTAAAAAATAGTCAAAGTAATTAAAAAGTATTAATTCTCTATTCACCCCCTCTCTAGAGGAGCTATTTCGATCCTACACTCCTCTCTGTGGAGCTGTTATTATTTTCTTCTGGCTGAAAACTTCTGCCAAACTTGGGCTTTATGTGGTTTGATAGTGGAAATATTAATATGAAAAATAATTACCATTTTCAAAAAAAAAAAGCAAACAAAAGAAACAATTTATTTAATGTTAATGATATTCAGCTACTGAAGCTATTTATTGAACCAAATCAAAACTGAGCATTTTGGTATGACTTTGTTTCAAAACTATTTTATTTTGGTTTGCATTGAGTAAAAGAAAATAGAATTATTTGCATGCTTACCTTTCAAATTTGTGCGATTTATATGAATATTCTGTATTTTTTCCTTCCTCAACGGTAGGAAGTAATGGTGTGATGAACAAATTGAAGGGTATGTGTGCAATTATAAAAAATGGACGATGTTCATGCAACTCGAACAAATTTTGAGAGTATACGTGCAGATAACCCAAGAAAAAAACACAATATTGGTAAATGGTTTTGCTACATTTTTAGCTAATGGAAAGTTAAGAAAAATTGTTGCTGAGTGATGCTTAAAATAGCACATCAGGATATTAAAGTCTAGACTTGATTTGTAAATATCCGTCAAGGTTCATTGTCACTCCAATAGATTTTGATTTTGTTTTACGAACAACGCTACTACAAACAATTCTAACATCCAAACCTTGGGTTATTTTTAGCTATCATATATTACAAGACATGATCATCACAATGCCTTGATTCATGATATGGTTATGTAAACGAGACCCATGGGCTGCTTAGCTCAATCTGAAATAACAAATCAATATTCGATCCACACGAGGTGAATATCGACTTTTTGGGATGTAGAGTAAGACGTATATATGTTCTTTACTTTCTTGCACATTCCACATACATCATGTAGCTTCTAGAAGTATCTATATAATCTCTTGTTCATCGTAGGCTCATCTCATACCTACGTGTAAATAACTGTAATCCATTGTTCACGCAACCAAGCAAGCGAGCGTTCTCTCCATCTCTCTCTCTTTCTTCCATTTGGTTTCCTTTTTCTTCTTTACTTCATCATAATATCATTCGCCTACCAACATCCTAGGCTTCTATCATGACTTCCACCAATTCCTCCTCTTCATTTGGTTCCGACAACCCACCCATAGTGTCTCTTACCTTGCCTCTCACCTTCAATATCACTTATCATTTTCCTCAATCCATGAATCAAACTACTTATCTTTGTTGGTCTACCTAATTCAGAGACATCCTCACTCTCCACGATTTCTACTTCATCATCGATGCCAACTTCTCTCCACCACCAGCCACCATCGATGACAAACCCAACCATTCTTACTCCACCTGGCTAAAGACCAACAAATTGTTTCGCTGAGCATTCAATCCACGCTTATCCCCTCCACCACCTCTCTCGAAGCTTGGTCTCTCTTGAAGAAATGTTTGGCACTGGTCTCTAAATCCCATCTTAAAACCATCTGAGACTAACTCCATTCTCTCAAGAAGAAACTAGATAAATTTGTTGATGAATACTTCCTCCATGTCAAAACTCTTTCTGATGCCATGATTGCTGTCAGAGCTCCTCTTGATGAATCCCACTTCCTTGAATTTGTCACCAATGGCCTTAGACATGAATACAAAGAGTTTATCATGACCTTTGATGAGATGTATGAGCTTCTTCTCCAAGAAGCCTCTCTAATTCAATGTCTCTCTCCTCCCACTGTTACTACTGATACGACTCTCACTACTTCTTCTCAACCAGCCTAACAACACTCTGGTAAACAAGGTGGAAGAGGCCATGGTGGTTGCAATCGTGGCAAAGACCATGGAGGCTGTGTTGGACGTAACATCCACTATTTCCACTACCACCAACCTTAGTCTTCCTCCTTTCCTTCTCCCTCATCTGCTCCTTCCCTTCTTCCCACTCCGTCCTCTGTCCAAACTGATGTTGCTTATCAAAGTTGCAACAAATGAGGACAACAACCAAAGTTTGTTATGAGAGACACAACCATGCCTATCTCTCCAAACCATCTATAGATTCAATACTTCTTCTCAACCAACCCAACAACGCTATGGTAATCGAGGTGGGAGAGGCCATGGTGGTTGTAATTGTGGTAGAGGGCGTACGTGGAGGCTGTGCTGGATGTGACACCTATTATTTCCACTACCACCAACCACAACCTTCCTTCTTTCCTTCTCCTTCATCTACTCCTCCCTTTCTTCCCACTCCATCCTCTTTCCATACTATTGTTGCTTGTCAAATTTGCAACAAATGGGGACATACAACCAGAGTTTGTTACGAGAGACACAACCATACTTATCTCCCCAAGTCATCTACAGACTCCATGTCCAACCTCAGCTTACATAATGATTCTGAGAAATCCTAGTGTGTGGACTCGAGCATTATTCAACATATGTCCAACTCCCCTCACAACATGATAGACATACAACCTTACTCAGGTATCCGATCCACTCTGGTAGGCGATGGATCTCTCCTTCCTATCACACATATTGGCTATTCATTCATCTCCACTACCAATGGTAGTCTTCCTCTATGTGGTGTTCTTTATGTTCCGACTCTCTGAAAAAATCTCCTTTCCATTCAAAAGTTTTCTAAAGAATACAATTGTCTATTTCTAATAGATGATTCTAGTTTTACGGTGAAGGAAAAGTTCTTTGGCAAGACTCTCCTCCATGGTCATAGTCATGATGGTCTATATCATGTCACCAGACTTGCTACCTCCTCTGCTCTCTTCATCGTCGTTTGTTCCCGTACATCCTCTACCACTTGGCACAACTAGGTAGACCATCCATCTCTGACTGTCTTGCAAACTCTTCTTCACAAGTACAACCTCCCTACTATCAATAATTCTTATGTCTAATGCTCCGTCTATCCTCTCGCTAAAGCTCATCATTTTCCTTTCTTCACCAATACTCATTGGATCGTGGCACCTCTAGACCTTCACCTAGACGTATGGGGATCGATGCTTGTGAAATCTCTCTCTAATTTCTCTTATCTTCTTACTGTGGTTGATGACTACTCTAAATGCATGTCGATTTTCCCATATATCACAAATCTAATGTATTGAACACCTTTGTTGATTTTAAGAAACTTATAGAAACTCAACTTAATTGTGTTGTTCGTCAAGTGCAAACTAATGGAAGAAGGGAATTTATCAATCACCATTTTCAATCATTTCTCAAACTACATGGCATTCAACAACGTATCTCTTGCATGTACACAACTACTCAAAACGGTGTGGTTGAGTGCAAACATTGGCACCTTGCTGAGATGAGTAGATGCCTACTATTCCAAGTTGGTTTACCTTCCTCCTACTGGCTCTCAACCTTTCACATGGCTGTGTATCTTATTAATAGGCTCCCCAGTCAAGTGTTGTCCTACCATACTCCATATGAAATGCTTCACAAACTTCCTGACTGTAGTTTGTTATGTATCTTTGGATGTGCTTGTTACTCTCTACTTCTTGGCCCAAACTAGCACAAGCTATAACCCAAATCACGTCTCCATATCTTCATTGGTTTCTCCCCTACTTACACGGGATATAGATGCCTTGATATTATTTTTGGAAGGATCTACATCTCTGGCCATGTAACCTTTAATGAAAACCTTTTTCCCAGTAAAACACCCATTGGCTTGTCACCCACCACTACTCAACCCTCCTTTCCACTTTTCATCATGCTGCACACCAATAATTTGATTCCTCAACAACCAAGAACTCCAATAGTTCAACAACCTTTATCCCTTACAGTCGATTATGCTCCCACCACTCCTTCCTCTCCTCCTCATACCCTGCATGCAACTCCACCTTCTTGTTTGGTTAACTCTCTACCTACCTTAAATGCATCTTCTTCTTCCTCCACTCCACCACAAAAATTTCGCTCTCTTACCAACATTTACAACCAATCGTCACCTCATCCCCTGCCTCATGCCCTGGCCACTGACATTACTGATCCTACCCTTTATGAACCTACAACTTACACCGAGGCCAAGAAATTTTCTCATTGGGTCTCTACTATGGAAGAAGAGTTCAATGCTCTCCAACGAAATCACACATGATCTCTTGTTCCTTTGAATCCTCAATAGAATATAGTTGGTAGTGGATGGGTTTTTCGTATCCAACGTACATCTACAGGTGTTGTTGAATGTTATACAACACGACTTGTTGCCAAAGAATATCATCAATAAGCCACCATCGACTTTGATTAGACATATAGCCTTGTGGTACGACACAGTAACATCCGCTTGATTCTCTCTTTGGCCACCACTCTTAATTGCCTATTGGAGCAAGTTGATGTCCTCAATGCCTTCCTTCAATGCGACCTTGATAAAGATGTCTTCTTGCAACAACCACCTAGCTTCTGAGATCCTAGTTCTTTGGCCAACTCATGTCTGTAAACTTCAAAAAGCTCTCTATAGACTTCAACAGGCTCCTCGTGCCTGGTTTCATCATCTCGAGGCCTCTCTTCTCTCTTTAAGGTTCATGATGAGTTACTTGAACAATTCTCTATTCATCAAACCTACCCAAAGTTATACTCTGATCATCCTCATCTACGTGGATGATCTCGTGGTCGTAGGCTCTAACCTTATTGAGATCACCAAGTGCATTACTACTCTATGTTCCACATTCGACTACAGATAGTTGGGAGCTCTTGGTTATTTCTTGGGGTTTGAAATCACTCGCACCAAGGATGCTTTGTTTGTTTCTCAAGCTCGGTATGCAACCGATCTCTTGAAGAAATTTAACATGGACCTCTATAGTTCATGTCCTACGCCCATGACAACCAACATCACTTCTAAAGATAGGACAACTCTCCTCCCTTGGACTCACCTACATCCTTTCACAACCTCATCATTGGTCTCCTTTATCACTCACACAGACTCTCTCTCGTCCCAACATCACCTTCTCTATTCATTCTCTATCTCAACACATGCAAACTCGTACTACTGTTGTAATGAAGAAGGCCAAGAGAATCCTAAGATATGTCAAAGGGATGTTGAATCGTCGTCTCTGTCTCAAGAAACCACTTGCTAGAACTCCATTCTGTTTGCATGCCTTCATCAACGTTGACTGGGCTGAAGATCCAATCGATTGGCGCTTTGTCACTAGTGCATGTATCTTTCTCATTGGCAATCCCATCTCATGGGTTGCTAAGAAACAAACCACTATGTCTCGATCTAGTATCGAATCAGAGTATAGAGCAATAGCTAACACTGTTGCAGAACTCTGATGGTTGTGTTATCTCCTTCATGAGTTACATCTTCCCTTACCTCGACCACTGGACGTCTACTGCAACAATCTCTCTGCCATCTAGTTAAGCAATAATTCGATTTTTCATGGTCGTATGAGACTAATTGAAATAGACTATCAGTTTATCCATGAACTCCTTGCTAGAGGAACAATTCAACTATCTCATATTCCATCCTCTACTCAAGTCATTGATGGGGTTCGCCAAGCCTTTTCACCAGTTTGTCATCCATGTTTCAGTGGCAAGCTTAATCTCCATTACATTCCGTCATGCTTGAGGGGGTGTGTAGAGCAAGACGTATATACGTAGTTTCTCACCTTCTTGTACATTCTAAACACATCCTGTAGCTTTTAGAAGGATCTATATATTCTCTTGTTCACTATAGTCTCATCTCACAATTGCGTGTATATAGCTGTAATACACCGTTCACGTAAATGAGCAAGCAAGCATTCTCTCCATCTCTCTTTCTTTCTTTCTTCTTGTTTCTTCTTTCTTCTTTACTTCATCTCTGGATTGGTTGGAAGCATTCAAACAAGTTTGACCAATATCTATAAAAATCGGTTAATCAAGTGTTTTCTTTCTATTCTATTTGTCTCTTGTTATTTAAACAAGTTGCTATCTGGACACCTCAACATCGATTATTAGATTCATTATTATCTTTCTCAGTTCCCCTTCATTTTTTATTTATAAAATAGAGCTCCAAATGGTTGCTTATCTCCATTTGGATGCTGCTAAGGGACAACTGGTTTTGTGACGACATAAATGTAAAAAGATATGAAGGATGCTAGGCAAGTGTCGACAATGATGATTCAATTAAAAGATAAGGTCCCACTAGTAAGTAAGTAAAAATGCATACATATGGAAAGTTAAGTACTTCCAGCGTGCATAAAAAGGACACGATCGAAACAACTAGAATTTCAACCGTCAGACACTACATATCTCCAAGATCAAATATTATTAGTTACAATTTTGAAAGTCCTTTTATTTCTCCCCATGTTGCAATATGCAAATGCAAATTCAATATCCTATATATTTATTTCCATTTCTACTTCTCCGCCAACATCACCAATCTCTTGGGTAAGGCCAATCATTTCTAGCTTGATGGCTACAAGGAACAATATTCCGCTTCCGGCGAAGTAAAAGCGCTTCGCAGCCAAACACCTTATAATAGGATCCACCGCAGCTGGACTAATGTCAAGAGGATTTGCTAGAGTATGGTTATTATTTGCGAATCCATTCGGATCTACAGCCTTCGCCAATAGCAGAAAATAACCCATCGCACCAACTCCCCTGCAATATGATTAATTTTAAGAATATAGTATCAGTTGGGACGGAAGATGTGCGTAGTCAACATAACTGAACTAAGATATGGCATGCAATGTGTTGGGTTTTTACATTTGACAGCACTCACGCAATGGCGTGCATCTCGTACCAAAGTGAACTGTGATTTCCCAAGAGCCAGCAAGGTCTGACTAATGGTGTTGCTTGTCATCATGGTAGCAGTTAAAGAAGATGCATGATGTAAGGCATGAGGGTATGTAGAACACTGATAATTAAATTAAAGACTCGGTGGTATCAACATGTATGCCAGCTTAATTTGATTCTCAAGAAAAGAAATGTTAGCAGCTTTGTGCTAAGATCAGCTGGGGCATATTGGAATTCGTAGGTAATTATAATCAATAATTAGAGACAAATCCATGCAGACGCCTTTTACTTGATTCCATTCCTACTGAAGTTAAATGAATATCCAAGTGAAAAAGAACGTAATTGTTGATTAATCAGGTAACATATATATAATGCCTGCGACAGCAAAGACCAATGAAGTGCAGAAGATTACCAAGACAACAAGGAAAATAACAGAAACCAAGAGAGTCTTCGACGATAGCATATGACAAGGAAGCCGAGTATCTTCGCGCCAAAAAGTATGCCTGCTGCTGCATATCCAAGGTCCGAGGCTGGTTTCCTCAGCTGTTTGCACTCTTTGATGCTCAAATCTTTAACATCAGAAGCCTGCACGATTTAGTGAAGTTCTTTTCCTTCAACTTGATTACTGAATTTAAATTTTAACCCCAAAACAAGCTGAAATGAATTACAGGAACATACAGTACTCTTTGTATAGGCAGTTTAACTTGATTATACGTCCATAACATTGGTGAGTATGGAATGCCCAAATAACACAAAAACAATATATGAATTAATGGGATACAGTACACACACTATGATATCTTACCTTAGCCCTCACGCCCTCTGCAGCAAATGCCAGACATGAAGATACAAAACCTAAGATTTGTATGAAAGCGATCGCCATGCACTCGATTGCCTCTTTCCACATTTGCAGTAAGATGGTTGAACGTTTCTGCAACAAGTCTGTGACTGGTACAGATACTTTTATAACAAGTCACGAACCCCCACGAAGCTGACAGCTTTTTCGGTACCCTCGTTCCGATTACGTACGTTGACTTTCCATACTTAATCTGAAAAATGATTCAGTCAATGTCAGCGACAACCAAGCTTGTCGCGATATGTCTTCTTTTTTTATTAAATTGTATGGTTTGCATAGTTAAAGGCCAAGTCAACATATGCTTTTTCCTTTTTGGTTTACTTTCCACTTCAGATTGAGAACGACCTATACTTTCCTAGCCGCTCGCCGTCCTCTAGAGTTCATGGTTTTCGGCTTGTTTGCACAACGTATTCGTAACCTAACTGCTGTTAATTTACAGGTGAAGACATCAGGCTGGATTGAACAAAATTTTGCCAAGAACAAATGGTCGGTCCTGTTTGAATCCCGCCCATGTTCCTTCATACTCCTAAAGCGTAGCTGTCGGTTACGTTTGAAAACATATGCTTAACAGCCTATGCTTTCAAACTTCAATTCCTGCAAATTTTTAACTGGATAAATACTATTTCATGGCCAACTCATTCGCATGGCCGACCATGATAATGTTCGGTGGTGCGTGCTTGCAATGCCGAAACTATTAATTGGGTTTGGTTGATTCGGTAGTTAATTTCTGCCGAATATCTTTTCTATATATTAAGTATAGGAAACCAAATTGCGGGAGAAAAAACAACTACTTCTAACTATAGACGGTGTATGTGCGAGCGAATGACTTAGAAATATATGTCTAGAAAAGTACTTCAAAATGCGGAGGAAAAATCAACTCAGTAGACTCATCACAGTGCGGAGAAATATATGTCTAGAAATCAACTCAGTAGACCCTAGCCTTCGAGATCGTTGCAGCAGCGAAGATCGAGGTGGTGGTAGCAAGTGAAGGAGGGCAAAAGGCACATATTGCAATTGTTGGAAAGAAAGAGTAAATGCGAAGGAAAAGAGGGTTTTTGGTTGGAGAGAATAGAGATGTATCGCACTATTTTGGAGGGAGTGGTATTTCTACTGAAAAATATTATTACGAATTAAATAACTTTATCGTCACAATATTTAGATCTTTTGTGACAAACATGTGTAATTTGTGATGCTAAACAAGGTCAGTCACAATTGCTAAATAATATATATGTAACAAGCAAACCAATAAATATAATAGAAAAATATTAGTGTCACGAATAACCAAATATTTTATATGACTTAAAATGTTTATTACTGCATATCATCTTTGGCGACAAACAACAAACTTTGTGTATCACATATTCTTAGTTTTCTTGTAGTAGCACAATGGATCATCATCGTCTACCTTGTTCTAGGGGGCTCTCTGTGAGTCTTGCATATATATGCACGTGCATGGAAGTGACTCAAGATCTCTCTATCGTTTTGAGGGGTTCTTCATCCTCACATGCACGATAGAGAGTTCAACATCAATACCAAGATAAGACCGTGAAGGAAACCATAGTATCTGAAAGATCTTGCGGCGAAGGGGTGACAAAAAAATTAGGAGTGCTAATGATAGAACTCCAAACACTGGATTAAGTTGATTTCTCTATATTCATCAATACTTGTTGGCTGTTCATCAGACGCCTCCACAGCTAACCCATATAAGTTGATGATGGTACTTGATCAAACTAATCAAGCACCTTCAGGAGATCTTGTTATGAGGTGTTAAGCTGCATAGCGCTTTTACTTCACCGGCAGCTAGCGGAATATTGTTCTATATAGCCATCCAACTAGAAAAGTAGAAATGCTTTGCCTTACTAATGGGCGTTATGGTTGCAACTGCATGATAGAAGAAAACCAATTAAAATTTCGGACCTTCATTCATACATTGCTACTTTGGAAGAACGTGATGTTTCGAAGACTACCTCTACCCATGCTCGATGTTGAAGACTCCTGTCATTTCACCTTCCTCCTAGAGGCTTGATGCTTGTGTTTGTAGTGATATTTTGAGTCCTGCTTTTAATTTTTTTTTTCTTGGTTTTATGACTGCACATGTGTTTGCAGCAGGAAGCTGTGGTATATTGGACTAGACTTTGTCCGCATTGCTGTATCAGGGTGCTTCTGTGTACTCTCTATTGTCCACTTTATTTTGATGATCATATATTAATTAAGAAGTGGTTAATTTGTATATTTAATTTTAATCATTTAGTAATTCAAGTAAGGATATGAGGTAGACTTCTTATATATATGTTATTTAGTTTTATTTAAGGAACTCATATGGTGTGATGTGCATGTTTGCTGAGTGTAGTTATGCAAGATTATTTTTTATTATCATTTGGATACAATATTTTCATGTGATTGGTTTAGTTATCTTACTTGAGTATTTGTTGGATCTTTTAATTACCATTTGGTTTGACTAGTAGATACAAAGGGATGCTTGCAAGCTAGTGTAGCTCACTCTTGTTGCTACATTTTTTCATATATTTGTTATTAATTATGTCGGACACTAATTTACAGTATCAAGTGAACCAGATTATGTGAGAGTTTCATACTTTAGAAGTGATTTATCCTTTGATCATTGTATCTAATTTGTAAGAATTATTTATGTAATAACATTTGATTGATTATTGAATTATTCTACTATTTTTTGTAATTATCAGATTTTATATATGATTTTGGATATTAGAGTAGTCTTGCACGCTTGCATGGTCTACTCCCCGAGCTTGTAAAATGTTTATATATGATTTTGAACGTAGAATTATTTAATCGAACCTCATAAATTGTTGTATTTGTATATTTATTTCTTCATTTGTGTTTGCTCTATTTTTTTCCATGTTGTTTGATCTTTTCTCGTTAAACCAAAGGATATCGTTTCACTAATGGAAGAACACCATCAAGTCAGTCAATCAAGGCAACCTCTTTTTGAAGTTATCTATGTGAACTTTCTAATCATGCAACATTACATTTGATATTTATTGTGCTAGAATATATTCCTCGTTCCATTTCATGTGAAGGTGATTATCATCATCACCACCACCAGTATTTTAATTATATTGTGCATCTACTTGTACGTAATCTGTTAATTCACTCAGAAGCTTATTTTCCATTATGTGAATTATGCTTGGTGTATTAGACTGTTCGAGTTTAATGGCTAACCAGATTAGCCTTTTGGAATAAGATCGATCTGAGCAAATATTTTTCCTTGCAGACTGCCGATGGAGAAATTTTTGACTGCGTTCACTCATCCTTTACTTAAAGATCACAAAGTGCAGGTCTAGATTTATTACTCACTGAATCCCTAGATCAGTGTCTTAGTTTGAGCTACTAGGTACACAATATTTAATTTGTTAACAAAATAAATATAATTGAGTCTTAAATAATGGATGTGCATGATTTTTAAATAAAGTAGGGCAAAATAGTTAAGAAAAGGACTTGCATAAAATTTTTGAATGCATCGCCTTTTTTTCTAAATAAACATATATGTGTGTGTGTATCAAGTTTCCTAATGATACAAACATACATATCTCAGAAAGTATGAAGATAAAATTCTCAAGAAGTTTTCCAAGAAAAACTCCAACATTCACAAATTGAATTAGAAGGCTTAAGATGCCCACAAGGATTAGTACCCATTCAAAGGTTTAAACTGGCAGATCTGATAAGAGCCAAATCCACGTTAGGCCCTAGAGCACAACCACATCTATCAGATGCAGTAGATGACGATTATAAGCATTAAGTAAGTTTATTATATATATGCACGAGAGCAGCTGGATCCTTATGCAAATGCTCCAGGTTGTTGCCGTATTGGGGCTTATCATGATAACTTATTAACTTTGATGGCTTTTTCTTTGAAGGACCAAGTTGTTAGGGAGACATAAACATGGCTTCTAATTATCATGATGACTTCCATGGCTTATCAAGATATTGTTGCAGCGATGTTATGTTTGTTATCATGATAATAAATAACTCTTTGTTTATTTTATTCTTTCACTTGGACAATGATAGATATCCTCCATAGTGCAGAGATATGGCACTGAACTGACCGCAAGTTAAATTTGATATGTGACGATAAATTACGGCTGCATGCTAGTGTTTGTATGCTTCCATTCCAGATGTAGCTTCACATTTGAGCCTTTGATTAATTTTAGTATCGGTTCTCAAAAAACAAAGTTTGGACATGAATAAGAAGTCACAGACGATGTAGACGAGTAGACGTCTTTGTAGTCAGTGGTGAATTAAGTATTTTGACGGCATGAGAGCTGATATACAAATAACTCAATATCATTTGATATCGAGTGGAGAGAAATCAAAATGATAAACCATCATGATGTTTATCCCTGGGACTATGGTTGTTCTGTTGCTGCTGTCAAGCCTGGTATGTTTTCAGGGCAGCAATGTCTGCTCTCGCAACCACCACACTGGGAATAATTTGTCGTGTTTTTGCAATAGTAACTTGTCAAGTTGAGTTCATTTGATGGCAATTGGATGTGATTATATCAACCGCAAATCACCTTCATTGTTGATAAGAAACTGTGAATTGCAATTTTTTTTCATTTACAGATGATATTGTTCAGCAGCAGCTGTCTGAGTTTCTTAGTTGGCATTTGAGCACCATGCATGATGCGTCTGTTGACATGTTTATTTTTGTTTTTAAACGCATTTCTTTGTCTTGATGTACAATAGACTCAATATAAACAAAAGAAGCTCTTTCTTGATATGTATGTACATACAGAGGTGGAAATCGGACCGGGCCGGTCCTGGACCGCCTGACCCAGTCCAGGTTCGGCACGGCCCGTGTCTAAAAAAAAATTCTGTGGGCCAGACCAAGTCCATCGTGGACCGTGCCAAGTCCAAGGTCTAGGCTCTCGAAGATCCGTTTACTAGGTCTAATTTGACCCATGAAAACAATCTGGACCGGACCGACCTGGACCGATCTGCTTGTAAAAAAAAAAAGTATATTAAAAAAAAAATATACAAGAAACGCCATGGACCGTGGACAGAGCAATAGATTAATTGCAGAACATCTCTGCATCGCTTCTCCAATTTTGTTACTGATATCCTGTCATGCTGTAAACATTTTACCATCCATCATTTCTTCGTATAGTACGGCCAACATTTCATAAACAGCGGCAACTTCTGAATGAACTCTGTCTCCAGAAGTGAATATATTAACTTTCTTTTCCACTTGCACCCAACTACAACCAGCAAGCTTCTTCACATCCCCTCCCCTCATCTTCTTCCTAATTCTTTCAACCTCGGTCCACTCTCCTTTTGAGGCGAAAGCATTGGCCAATTGCACGTACCTAGCACCATTGGCAGCTTCAATTTTCAGTAGTTTCTCCTCCGTCTCTTTTGCCAACTTTGTGTTTTTGTTCATTTTACATGCATTCAGAAGTGTTCCCCATATTATAGCATCTAGTTCAAAAGGAATACTTTTGATTAGTGCAACCGCCTTGTCCAACTGATTTGCCCGGCCAAGAAGGTCGACCATTGATGAATAATGATCAATTTCAGGAACAATAGCATATTTTGCTGTCATAGAATTGTAGTACTTTATTCCTGTTTCAACTAATCCAGAATGTCTGCAGGCAGAGAGAAGCGCGATGAAGGTGGCAGCATCTGGCTGTAAACAACTTTCAAGCATTTTCTCGAATAATGTGATAGCTTCTACCTCTCGCCCATTGTGTGCAAATCCAGCGATCATCGCATTGTACAGAACTCTGTCTTTACGAGGAACTTGCTGGAAGATACGTTCTGCATATACAATTTTGCCACATTTGGCATACATGTCCAGCAAGGCCGACCCTGTTTTCTCTTCTATAGCAATGCCCATCCTCGTCAAATGTGAGTGAATCTGCTTCCCTTGATCTAGATCTGCCTCCATTGCACAAGCACCAAGAACAGTGATTAGTACTAACATGTCACAAGTGATAGGATCACACCTTGTTGCAGCATCTCTGAAAAGGTAGAATACTTCATTGCACTGCTGAGAATTGACATATCCATCGAACATAGCAGTCCAAACAACAGAATTCCTCTCGTTTAATGAATCAAATAGCTTTCTTGCTTCTTTCACGTTACCCTTTTTTGAGTACCCAACAATCATTGAAGTGGTTGAGAACACATTTTCTTCATGACTCCGTGAATAAACGCATTTCGCATAGTTCAGCTCATCGCATCTGCAGTATAAATCCACAATGCTGCTGCTGATGAAAGGATTCGAATCAAACCTCTTCTTCAAAACCCAAGCATGGACTTGCTTTCCATGCTTCAAACTCTTCAGACTTGAGCAAGCCATTAAAACACCAGCAACTGTGTGCTCGTTCCTCTGGATGCCATTATCAGCCATCTCAATGAACAATTCCAATGCAGTCAAAGTACGCCCATTCTGCGTGCAGCCGGAGATCAGAGTGTTCCATGAAACCACATCGTGTATGACCTGAACTCCTCGGAAAAGATCAAGAGCCAAATCTATCTTGCCTTCTCTGCAACAAGCTGCCACCATCGCATTCTTAGATACCAAATCCAGAACACCCATTTCTCCAAATCCATAAAAAACAGTATGTGCATCAGAAAAGCACCCACATTTAGAATACATATCGATCAAGGAACTCAGTCCAAAACCATCAGAATCATTGCCCGTCTTAACCACTGACGCATGGAGCTGCCTTCCATAATCAATATCACACATTCTCGCTGTCACATTCAGCATAGTTGTGAGAGAGAACTCATCAACCGGAACACCACCCCTTCTCATCTTATCAAACAACTCCATCGCTTCGGTGTCAAACACCTCGTTGGCATACCCCGATATCATTGTATTGTAGGTCACTGAATCCTTCACGGGAGTAGAATCAAACAAACAATGGGCACCGGCCAAGTTCCCGTTCCTGATACAGCCACTGATCATTGTATTCCATGTAAATACATTTCTGTCAGGCATTTCATCGAAAAGCTTCTGGGCGTCATTAGAAAAACCATTCTTGAAGTAGCAATCAATGAGCTTATTGCAGCTGAAAATGGTGGCCTGGATATCACCACTCTTGATCAAATTCGAAATCGATGTGAATTTGGGCGGAGCCACCCAAGGTAGCATCAGATTCCACTGCCCTCAATGGCAGTGATCGAACAAGTCAACTTCAGTGGTAAATCCAACTATACCAAACCACCCTGTCCAGTAAACATCAGCACCAAGTAGGGAATCGACTACTACCGACATATGAGATAGATGACAAAACATTAGGCAAGAGAGCAGAACTTTGAGAGCAAACATCTAAACAAAATGAATAGAAGAATTTAACTATCAATAGGAACCCATATCATCTCCAATTTTTAAAAGTACAATTTTGTAACCATCTTCTAATAGGCAACAAGATTTAATGATTTATCAAGAAACTGCCTTTGAGGAAAAAATCATGTTTCTCAAGGTAGACCACTGCAGCTACCGTTTCATCCAAACTAAACCATGTCCTTGAGGACCTTGACCTAGACATGGAAAACGGGTCGGGTCGGCCCAGGCCCGTCCGACCTGGGTCCGCAAAAAACGGCCGCGGGCCGTGCCGGGCCAGACCGACCGGCCCGCGGTGGCCCGTCGGATAGGCCCAGTCCGACCCGGGGGAACCGCCCGGGCCGGGCCGGCTTGGCCCGACCCGGTCCAATTTTCATGTCTACCTTGACCCATGTCAAGTATAATTGAAGTAGTTGATTACTTGTAACTTTGTTATGGTAGTTGTAAGGCTGTTTGGGTTGTCATCAGCTGGCTTGTTACGGTAGTTGTAATGTTGTATTGGGGTTGTTGTAAGGTCTTACGTGGTGTGTTGTAGTTGGCTGAATCATTCATATAAATTGAGAGCACAACAAGAAAGCCTGTAGAGTCTTGTTCTCATTTTCATCTTGTCTGTTACAATCTTTGTTCTTCACCATTGCTGCAGCTTCTAAAGGCTTGATTATCTTAGAGATATTTTATTTTAAAATATTTTTGAATATTATCTTAGAAAACAAGTCTTTATGGTCATATGTGTAATTTCCTATTATTATGACATCTTAGTTCTTTTTTATATCAAGGAGACAATTTTCTGCAATTTGAACTTTTTTAATCTTGAGAGTAGAAAGAAATCCTAGTGTAGCCGTGGATGTAGACAACCTGTCGAACCATATGAATCCCTATTTTCTGTGTATACTTATTTATTTTCTTCTTCGCTTCTCCTCTAGATCCTGTAGGGATATCCTTTCCGGCTTTCCCAACAACTTCCTTTCTTCTCTCTTCTTATTCCAGCATCCAACATGATGTCAAATGTGAGCGTTCCGCTCTTCTCTTGTTCATGGTGTTGTTTTCATCACTTGCTGATTTTGTAAGTTCTACTAGTATTTCTAGCATACCGACGATGTCGTCTTTTTTTTCGTCCATTCCTCTAGTAGTAATTCAACATAACATATCTCACTGATTAACCACTTCGAATTATTCATTATAGCGATCACAGTTTGCTCCACTTCTCCATGCATTTGATCTCACAAGGATTACCGATGTCCCATCCAAGACCGCCACCATTACGATCGGTGGATGAAGTTTCAGTTGGAGATGATGAAGTTTGCTAGATGGCTGCAACCTATCATTATTGGCATCGTTTGAATCAATTGATCTTGAGTTGATTTCAATCATTTGTTTCTGAGGAGATTGGATCTTAGATTATTGATCTGATGACATCCAAGGAAGTGTGGTCTTTTTATAACGTCCATACCCACACGAGCTAGCGGAAGCCACAACAAAGGCTTCATATAGACATGAACATCACGAACAGATAAAAGAAAATAACAATGTACCAATATATTTATTATATTACTAAACTCTGTCCATTACATAGTTATTATATGACTTAAAAAAAAACAATAATGCTAAGCTAAAATATTCCAGATCCCATGTATACTTTGTTGAGTCGTGCTATGTGTCATGCAAAATCCTAGGAATGCTTCTTTAGAATTTCTAATTACTTGCATTAATAAACAATAACACAGTATGAGTTTAAGAGAATCCAGTATGCATGTGGGGTCCTAACCTAACACAGACTTATGACAAAATTGTAATTTCCATAGTTTCGCTTTCATTTTCTTTCAATCTTTTAGTAGATCCCTTGAATTATCCACCATTGCCATAACGCGGTCTTCCAGTTGGCATATAATCTATCCTCACTCCCGTTATTACAAATTCTATTTCACTCTTTGTTAATTAGTGAGGACCTTGTATACCAACCTATGTCAGACAGTAGATATCAGATCTAAGTCTTGTGGTCTTATCGTTGCCACTAGATCCGCATAGGATCTAACACTAAACCTCGTCAGACTAATGCATCCCTCCTTAGAGTCATTACTCTGAAGAGTCATATGCCAAGACTCTATGCTTTCTCTTCCATATCTTAATGTAAGAGACACTTATACTTTTTATTCTTTTTACCTAATTAGATTGATATTTAATTCTTTAAGAATGAAAGAACTTGATTGTAAAAATTTTCTTAATTGTAAAATAACAAAGGTACAAGGACTCTTATGTAATTTTCTCCTATGCCTTAGTTCATAATGTAACTATAAAATCTTAGCTACATTGAAATTGATAATTATTTTAGAAACATTACAACTCTATCTAAGACCTAAATGCAATTAAGATAACATGACAGAAAAAATATGGCATAAAACATTTAATATAAGAGCCTTTTGGGAAAATGCACAAATTCAAACAAAAACTGCAAAATATCCAACCTCTAGAAATAAAACTAGAATTTTGAATTGATTTGTAAATTTCTCCAACAACCATATATCTTGCCTCTAACTCCAAGTAATTCATGCAAATATCATAAACTTTATAAATAATTTATTCCATAACTTATCAAGGACCTTAGTGTAATTTCTGATGAAGTATCAAAAGTTTATAACCTCAACCATTCAATATAAGGATGATACTGTAAATATGAAAAATTCCAATCAAAAATGACAAAAACGCCCTTCATCTTCAACCTCCTACTATCTAAGGTCACACACACTTGACCCACTGGGCCCATGTGGGCTATAAAAGGACCAAAAGAAAACAGCTCCGCACAAATGGATCACAGCCATCCCGCCTCAGTAAACCTCGGGAGTTCCATATCAAACTACATGTGAGGTGGGAAGAGAATGTTAGAAATATTAACATTAATTTTGATGATTATTCATTTGTGCTTATTTTCATAAATATTATAACGTGAAAAAGATTTAGAAGTCTTAGCATGAATTCAAAAATACACACCGGCATCAAGAGCGATGGACTATTCCAGCAAAT
>JAMKQA010008396.1:0-24022 GCA_024699735.1 Posidonia australis | reverse complement strand
GGGGTGTCCCCCCTTGTCTGGGGTCGTATCGGTGTGATGTACAGGACACAGCCTACTGCTTTGGCGGAGGTCAAGGTTCCGAAAGCACCACCCGTTCATTGTCCGGCTTCGGCTGGGATTTAGAACGGTGCCCAAAAATATTTCTAGCCTTGAGTCGGAGATCCATTTACCCTTAGCTGTGCACCCGGAGTAGACAGCTTGGTAGGACACCCATGGTGAGAGAGTGCATGCTAGAAGCATTCATCCGCATAGCATACCATCATAATCAAAAGCACCCCATGTTCAATTTCCTTACATATACCACATCTCACTCTTCTACCACCATTTTCATCTATTTCATTTCTGATTCTTGTGGACTTTGGTCTACCATGTTTACGTGTTTCAGTTGGAGGTTACATGTAAGGAGACACTCGTTCCGGCCAATATCTTTTGTCAAAGATTGGATGAAAAAAGAGAGTATAAACTTCTCTATAAGCTGAGTTTTGAAAATGTCTATCTACAAAGGAAGCAATATGAATGTTGGTATAATTTTGACAACAAATAGCAAGCATATGTGACCAAGGTATAGTTCATTGTTGCATATATGCACAATTACATTTTGTTTCCTCCTCATTCAAGTATATCCCATAATTGTTATCATGTGCAAATGTTACTTGGTAAACATGACCTTGATGCAATTCAATCTATATGTATCTTGCCTTTTCAGTAATTTTCTGAAGCATCTCTTGCACCTTTAATACAAAAAAAAGTGTGCATTTGGAGACCATCTTAACGTCTTTTTACGAAAACTTGTATAGACGCAAAAAATGTCATAAGTACCAATGTAGTGATTGGAAAACCTTGAGTAACCTTCAAGACATTGTTGAAACTTTCGAACATGTTTGTTGTCATGATGTCGTATCTCCTTCCATTATCAAATGCTAGTGCTCAATAGCCTGGCTGTTCTTGTTCTGTCATCCTCCTATAACCATTAGTGTAAGTTTTCTTGATTTCCTTAAGTCTTTTGTGGAATTTAGTCATATTACCTTCCACTCCTAACTTATAAATTTTCTCAAGTAACTTGGGTTCCTTGTATGCACTAGCCAAATTTGCTCTCATATACGTTGAAAATGATGATGTATATGTCTCTACTTTGAAGGAAATTGTTATCTCACAACTATAACCAAACCTGCACGAAAATCGATCACTAATGATACACAATCCTTTTTGATTTGTTACAAGATTTACAATTTGATCCAAAAACCAAACTCAAGCTTTTATTCTTCCTTCACCACAATTACGAAAGCTAGTGGAAATAGACCGTTGTTTGCTTCACAACTTGTAATAATAAATAATGATTCCTGATATATTTCATATAGATGTGTATCATCTATGGAAAAGACGGGTCTACAACTACGAAATCTAACAATTGAGGTGTGAAAAGCTCAAAAGACACGACAAAAACGTTCAACACTAAGTGTGACATAGTTAGATGCAAAATCCTCCAATGTTTCTGGATTACATGGCTATAAAACACTCATGAATCGTCTTAGATTGGCAAATGATTCTTCCTCTTTGTCATACATGATTCTCAATGCTTTTACTCTTGTATGCCTTGCCTTATGGTAAGTGATGTCAATCCGTTTTTAGTCTTCACCCTTTCCATAATTTTTGCTGGAGAAATAGTTATTCTCATTTTCACTGATGGAAATATTAGTCTGCAAATGAAAGTTGAATTGCATTGATTAAGATTGCATTTTGTAAAGATTATAGGCAAACTGATTATAGTGAAAAGTTAGTTTTTTTCAAAAAACTGTCTTCCATACTTTTTTATGTTCAACGTTTTTGGTGAGTTTTACACATGAGAAATAAGCTAGCGTTTTTAAATAAGTTGATTTTTTATGTATTTGGTTCAGCTTTTTATTCATAAGTGATTATTTTAATAAACTGTGGAAAATAATCGTTACCAAATGCTACTTAAGATTAGACAACAAGTTTGGATTGCTACAAGTATGGTTTAAGGTATAACTCTTGACTTTGAAGAAAATGTTTCCCTTAGGTATAAATGTATGTAATCTCTATAGATTTCCATCTTATATACACTTCATTGTATACTTACTCTTTGATGATGCGATAACTTTGTACTACACAAAATGATTCATGTGCTACGCTTACAATGTATGTACTAAGTCTTTTTTGGTAGGAAAAATTTTATTAGGCCAAAAAGTATGACTTACATGAGCTGGTATACCACCAACATTTTCATGTATATAACCCTCTTCATTGTTGAGATACATGATGAACTACATCTTCTACCACAGAATTTTCTATCCATTTTTGATTATCAAATATATCAAGAAGCTATTCCAATGGTTCACGGTATTCATTATTTTTATAATGTTCATCAACGTAATCTTTTGCTTCATTGTTCAATGCAATGAACAATATTAGTTCCTTCTTCTGTTGGTTGGTCTACATTGCTCGAAAATTGATTATTCAATCTAAAATCTCTTATATCATTTGCCATATCATGTTGTTCTAAATTGTGTTGCATATAATACGATGGTAAGTCCAAGTTTGTTTAAGAAGGAGCATGATGATATAATGACAAGTTCAAGTTTTGTTAAGGACGGGTAGACGTGCGGACTCACCAATTTCATATGTGAACGAATGCACATTAGAATAATATAAAGAGATTACACTCCATTGATTTGGAACTCTACAATTTTTTTTGACATATATTAACTTCAAAGAAATATCGGAGTTAGTGCACATTTATCATTGTACATATATTTGGAACTCTCCATTTATTTATAACAAAAATGCACATTTATCATTGTACATGATGAAATTGTAATCTTCTAGTTAGTGCTACAGTTTCAAATCCTAGAGTATATTGAACAAAACTTGGATTAATAGTCATACCATGCTCAAGATTGTTAAACTTGAAGGAATCAATATCGGAGTCCATCATTTGAATGAAGTTTGCGGTAAAATATGCAAAATGTGCTTGAGATAAAGTTCCATAATCTAAATCTAATTTTTCCACATACACTTCCATAGTAGACACTTTATCATTTTGTAACACCTGTAAATTCATTTCGTAATTATTTACATTATAATGAATTTATCCCTAGACAGGTGTTACTGTTTCGAGGCCCGTTTGTTTGATTTTGTGATTTTGGACTTAGGCCTCGTAAGCAAACTTCTGTTTATGTGTTCCTGTGCGTGGTTGGCACTATGTGTGTGACATTGTGCCTGTGGACCCATGTGTGGGTTTGTGGGCTAGTGGATGGGACTAGTTGTTGGTCTTGCTTGGTGCTTACGGGTGGGCGTGTGCGGGAAGGCTGGTTAGCAGGACGCGCAGGTGTGCACGCGTCCAACTACTTTGTTGCATGGCTTTATAAGCTTAATGTCCGTCCAATGCACGAATAACTCTTTCCCACCTTCTTCTTCTTCTCCCTCACGCCTTCTCCTTCCCTCTTGCTTCCTCACGACCTCGGCAACCTCCTCCACCTCTCTCCTTCCTCTCTTACTCTTGTCTCTCCCTCTTCCTCTCTCTTTCCCTCCTCCCTGATTCTTCTCCCCTGTCTCCTTTGCCGGTGGTGCTTGTGAATGAAACGGAGGTCAACAGCACCTTGAGGTAGTGTATGGTGGTGCATGGAGTAGCTGAGGATGTGTGGGTAGTGTATTGGTCGCCGGTGGTGGCCAGTGATTTGCCGGAGAGCGAGTTGGGTTGCTAGAGGCCGTTTTCAGGTACGTACCTCACCTCGTGTTGTATAAAGCTTGAAAATGGTAGAAAATGATAGGAATGCATGAAATCTAGTTAAATTTACATTCTTAGAATTTATTGTGAATTTATGATGATTTATAGTGGCATTTATGGCCATTTATGGTGTCGTGTGGATTTAGGTTGTTTTTGACCCCTGTGGCTTCTCAAATTTGTTTCTCGTTGCATGGTGCATGGATTTTGGTTTTGTTTGTGTGGATTTGGAGTAGACTTGAGGGTCTATAATATATGTTTTAGTTGAATTTTATGGTACTTGTTTTAGGAGTCTACCCCTCGGTCCCATTATGGATGATGTTGTGGGTGGGTGCCCTAGACCATTTCTGGTTTCACAGAAAACAACATATCAAACTTTTTTGGTATGCCCTTTTTTTGTTAGATTTGGTCAAAATTCAGTTGGTCGAATCTCCTCGGTCTACCGTTTTTGACTATGAGTGTTGACCATTGTGTCTTAGTTTGGTCGACCAGATTTATTCGGTCTATCGAACCAGGAACTTTCGGTCGACCAGTCCAGCTTTCGGTCTATCGTTTTAGGTGCCTGCACTTGTTTCAGTCGATCGATTCTGGTCGGTCTTTCGATCCAGGAGATTTTGGTATACCGAGTCCATTTCAGTATACCGAACCAGGGCTCAACTGTTTTATAAAATGTCATTTATGTGGGTTTCCTAGATTAGTTTGTTTTGCCCATTTAAGATAGGATCGTGGGTCATCAGTGGTGGACTTGTGGGACACCTAATGTGGCGTTTTGTCGAGGTTTTGAACGAGTTTCCAAAGATATGAAATGGTTTTGAAAATGGTTTTCAAAAGAAATGAGTTGGTCCGTTTTGGAAAGTGGTTTTCCTAGTTTTCTGTGTGCGGGCCGAGATACTGTGGGATCATGTCGTCGAGACCGGGGAACGTGACAACTTTCTAGGGTGGTCAGACACGTCTCCGTGGTCGAGGTTGGGAACCGAGATACCTGAGACTAAGGGTCGTCGGGTCTTGGAGGTATGAGATTCCCTGACTATCGTCTCGAGGCTAGGATTGTGGTCCGTCGGGTCGAGGTGTTTTGTGGGATGATGGGGAGGTATGATACTCCTACTGTCGTTGTGAGCACTGAGGCTCAGGTGTTGTCAAGTGTGAAGGTATGACACTTTCTCATGAGTATCATGTGGAGGACGTCATGAGGAGGCGTAGCTTGTGATAACTAGTGCGGGTGGGACACGTACCCCGTAGTTGGTAGCGTCTTAAGAGATAGGACTGCCTTCCTAGAGGGATTGGCTTTGTGAGGGTTCTCTAGGTAGGAGGATCGTGGGATGGTGATCGCTCCTGCACGGGGTGGCTTCATCGTGGCAGTGCAATGCACTTCGGTGGCTGCTTGTAGCCATAGTTGGTTGCTTAGCATCGGGCTTCTCGACTCACTAGGTGTGCTTTTGGCCATTGAGGGCCTCGTTTGTGGTTTTGGACTGGTGAACCTTGTTTGCTATTTTTGTTAGTGTGGCCCACGTTTGTTGTGGTTTTCATCTTGTTGGGCCTGGTTGGTCTGTTTTGGTGGTTTTGGAGAAAAAATTTTGCGAAATGATTTTAAGGAAAATTAATATAGTGTTGTTTTCCGCTGTTTTTGTGGGGTGCATGCTGGGTGACTTTTGTCACTCACGTTTTCTTCGTGGTTTTTGGGTTACAGGTAAGGGCATGTAGATGGATTTTAATATAGTGTACATAGTCCGGAGTCTCGTAGCCGCACACATAGGTTTCTGGTAGATGATATTTCTGTTTAGCTTTTAATTTCCTGTAATTTAATTTGTTTTAAATTATTATGGGGGGTGTTACAGATCTTGTATCAGAGCTCTAGGTTCACTAGGTTGCATTAGCGTAGGGGGTCCGGTCATGAGACTCCGTAGATTTTGTATGCATGGTAGAGTCTACACCTGGTTTCTTCATGTTTTTCTAGTTGCTATTTTGTCTATGGTGCAGGTGTTTTGCCTCTCTCCTTGCAGGATGCCTCCTCGTGGGCGTAAAAGCAAGACCCTTATCGAGGAATCTGAGCCCTGAGAGGATGTAGTCGGATGGAAGGTGGTTCGTGCCGAATTACGGAGCTTGGCACATGGGATCTCACATGAATTCAACAAGAGTAATGCCAGCGAGCTGTTAGATGACCCGTGGCTGAGCTAGTTCGCAAAGCTTCGTCCGCCGTCGTTCAAGGGCAAGGTCGGTGCCGAGGAGAGTGAGTTCTGGCTGGAGAAGGTGGAGAAGATGCTAGAGAGCATGGCGTACCGAGAGGAGCGTTGGGTGCAACTGGCGACTTATCTGCTAGATGTTGAGGTAGATAAGTGGTGGAAGTTTGTGTGGCGGCTGAAGTTCCTAGACTCAGTAACTGTCAGCATCTAGTGGAAGGATTTGAAGGCAGCCTTCTATGACAAATATTTTTCCGCTCTTGTGAAGGAGCAACTTCACTGAGACTTTCGAAGCCTAAAGCGGTGCACGATGTCGATGCTCGAGTATGAGATAGAGTTCGCCCGACTGGAACGTTTCGCTCTGGCCTATGAGTCTGAGGAGGAGCGGGCGCAGAGGTTTTTGAACGGCTTGAACCCAAGGCTACGAGTGAAGGTGATGGACTGTCGATGTCAGATTGTGGAGGACATGGTTAAGATGACTTATCGCTTTAAGGCAGAGCATTAGAAATATCTAGAGAGTCGTTCTAAAGGAAAAGATAAGTCTTCTTTTACCTCCCAGATCTCTTTCTTCGGTCCTCCGAGTGCTAGTACTTTAGTTAGCCCTGAGAAGAAGCAGAAAGGAAGGTCCAGTGTTTCATCTACAGGCTGGCAGAGCTTTACTGGGAGTAGCGAAGCTGGCTTTAGTTAGACATGGTCCAGTGCTTTAACTATGGTCAGGTGGGCTATATTGCTGCATTTTGTCCTCATCCTTGGTGGACCACAACCCTAGTGGTGTGCTACAACTGTGGAAAGGCAAGATACGTTCAGAGATCTTGCTCAGAACCACCGAAGAAGGCAGGAAGCATGCCACAACAGTTGACTAGAGGACGGGTATTTACCATTGTAGCTCCAACTGCTGGGACTTCGGGAAATGTTGTTGAGAGTAAGGATGACTTATTGGTTTTGGTGACTCTCTGTGATTGTTGTAACCTGGACGTCTACCTAATTGTATGGATGTGGTGTTATTGGTTTGCTTGGCCATCAAGTACTTTTATTGTGGCAGGCTGGATGGTCAAAGTGTTGTTTGACTCAGGGAGTTCTTTCTCCTTTGCCTCTGAGTCCTTCGCGATGGAGTTGGGAGAGAGACCGGCTAGACTAGCCTTTCATCTCAGCGTTGTTGTGCCACTAGGGGAGCACAGTTTGGCATGGAGGTATCCACCTCACTCCTTCCTTTGTCACTCCCGTCTCTCTCCCTACCCACTCACTTTCTTCTCACCCCTCTCTCCCTCTCCCTCTCTCTTTCCCTCCTCCCCCATTCTCCTCCCTTGTCTCCTTTGTCGGTGGTGCCTGTGAGTGAAAAGGAGGTCAACGACAGCTTGAGGTGGCATGTGGTGGTGCATGGAGTAGCTGAGGACATGTGGGAAGTGTGTTGGTCGTCGGTGGTGGCCAGTGGTTGGCTAGAGAGCGAGTTGGGCGTCGGAGGCTGTTTTCAGGTACGCACCTCACCCCATGTTGTAGAAAGTATGAAAATTGTAGAAAATGATAGGAATGCATGAAATCTAAGTAAATTTACATTCCTAGAATTTATTGTGAATTTAATATGATTTATGGTGGCATTTATGGCCATTTTTGGCATCGTGTGGATTTGGATCATTTTTGACCCTTGTGGCTTCTCGAATTTGTTTCTCCTTGCATGGTGAATGGATTTTGATTTTGTTTTTGTAGATTTGGAGTAGACTTGAGGGCCTAAAATATATGTTTTAGTTGGATTTTATGGTGCCTATTTTTGGGGTTCGCCCCTCAATCCCATTTTAGGCGATCTTGCGGGTGGGTGTCCTAGGCGATTTTCTAGTTTTGCAGAGAATGACATACCAAACTTTTTCGGTATGCCTTTTTTCTGTCAGATTAGGTCCTCTGGTCAAAATTCGATTCGGTTTACCCTTTTTGGCTATGAGTGTTGACTGTTGTGTCATTGTTCAGTCTATCAGATTTATTCGGTCTATCGAATTAGGAACTTTTGGTCGACCGTTATGATTTTTCGTCTGCCATTTTGGGTTAGTCGACTGATTCTAGTTGGTCTTTTGATCTAGGAGATTTTGGTATACCGAGCCCATTTCGGTATGGAGAACCAAGGCCCAGTTGTTTTATAAAAAGTAATTTATGTGGATTTCTTGGATTGATTTGTTTTGCTCATTTGAGATGGAATCGTGGGCCATCAGTGGTAGTCGCGTGGGTCACTTAATGTGCCGTTTTGTCGAGGTTTTGAAAGAATTTTTAAAGATTTGAAATGGTTTTGAAAATGGTTTTCAAAAGAGATGAGTTGGGCCATTTTGGAAAGTGATTTTCATGGTTTTCTGTGTGCGGATCGAGACATTGTGGATCTTGTCGTCGGGACCAGGGAATGTGACGACATTCTTGGGTGGTCAGGTGCGTCTCCTTGGTTGAGGTCGGGAGCCAATATACCTGAAGCTGAGGGTTGTCACGTCTTGGAGGTATGAGACTTCCTGACTGTCGTCTTGAGGCTAGGGTTGTGGTCCGCAAGTTGAGGTGTTTTGTGGGATGACTGGGTGGTATGATACTCTTGCTGTCGCTGTAAGCATTGAGGCTCAGGTATTGTCGGGTGTGGAGGTATGACACTCCCTCCTGAGTACCATGTGGAGGACGCCATGAGGTGGCATACTGTAACACCCGTAAATTCATTTTTGTTATTATTTACATTATAATGAATTTAGTCTTGTATGGGTGTTACTGTTCCGATGCTCGTTTGTGTGGTCCTGTTATTTTGGGCGTGTGCCTCGTGGGTCGGCTTCTGTTTGTGTGTCCCTGTGCATTGTGACACTGTGCTTGTGGGCCTAAATGTGGGTTTGTGTGGGACCCGCGTTTGTGTGGGACCCGTGTTTGTGGGCCGGTTGATGGGAGTGATTGGTGTGGTCGGTTGTTGGCTTGTGTCGGAGGCCGGTAGTTGTACTGTGCATGCATGCATGCAGCTACCACCATCAACGTGTACTTAAGTCGTGGCTGACGACCTTTCTATCACACTTCTCCTCCTTTTTCCCGCTCCGCCATTTCCCTTCCTGAGCACGCCACTTTCGCTCTCCCTTCCTTCCCATCTCTTCCCCTCCATTCACCCCTCCACCTCACTCTTCCTCTCTTCTCTCGTTCTTCTTCATCCTCAGTTGCTCTGTTTGGTGTGCTCGAGGGTCAGTGGTGGTATGCGGTGGTATGCGGCAACTCATGGAGGTGTGTGGAGCTTTGGAGCAGTGTCCCTGAGGTCGTGGTGCGGCCGAGGACGTGTGGAGTCGCTGAAGTTGGCTAGAGATCGGAGTTGGATCGTTGGAGAGCTCGTTTCAGGTACACACCTCCAATTAAACTGTAGAAAGTATGAAATTGGTAGAAAATGATAGGATGCATGAAATCTAGGTAAATTTACTTTCCTAGAATTTATTATGAATTTATGAGAATTTATGGAGGTATTTATGGTGATTTATGATGGTTGTTGTGTTTTGAGTCCTTTTGACCATTCTGTCATTGCGAATTTATATCTAGTTGCATGATGAATGGATTTTGGTTTTGTTTGTTGGGTTTTGAAGTAGACTCGAGGGTCTACACCTTATGTTTTATGTGTGAGTTTTGGTGCTTATTTTGGGGGTCCACCCCAAGGTCCTATTTTGGGCGATTTTGAAAAGTGGAGCTTCGAGCCATTTTCTGGTTTTGCAGAAAATGGCATACTGAATCATTTTGGTATGCCATTTTGCTTTCAGTTTTGGTCCTCTAGTCGAAATTCGGTCGCTCGATTTTAGATGGTTGACTAAATTAGTAGATTTCAATCGACTGAACCATTTTAAGTATGTGGATTTTGGCCATGAGTGTTGACCATTGATCTGTTTCAGTCGATCAATCCTAATCTATCTTTTGATTCAAGGATTTTTGGCATACCGAATCCATTTCGGTTTGCTGAATCTGGGCCCAATGATTTTTATAAACTGTGTTTTACATTGGATCTTGGATTGATTTGTTTTTTCCATTCGAAGTGGGATTGTGGCCCATCAGTGGTGGTCTCATGGGACACTTGATGTGCTGTTTTGCCAAGGTTTTGAAAGAGTTTTCAAAGATACAAAATAGTTTTGAAAATGGTTTCAAAGAGATGTTTTGGCCTGTTTTGGAAAATGATTTTTCTGTTTTTCTGTGTACAGGCCGAGACATTGTGGGATTGTGTCGTCAGGACCATGGAATGTGATGACATTCAACCAAATCATTAGATTTGATCGATTGAACCATTTTTGGTATGCGGATTTTGGCCATGAGTGTTGTTTCAGTCGACTAATCCTAATCAATCTTCAAATTTAGAGATTTTTGGCATACCGAATCCATTTTGGTATGCTAAATCAGGGCCCAATGATTTTTATAAATTGTGTTTTACATTGGATCTTTGATTAGTTTGTTTTGTCAATTTGAGGTGGGATTGTGGGCCATCAGTGGTGGTCCCATGGGACATTTGATGTGCCATTTTGCCAAGGTTTTGAAAGAGTTTTCAAAGATACAAAGTGGTTTTGAAAATGGTTTTAAAGAGATGTTTGGCTCGTTTTGAAAAATAGTTTTTCTAGTTTTTTGTATGCAGGCTGAGACACTATGGGATCGTGTCGTCGGGACCACAGAATGTGTCGACATTTTCGAGTGGTCGAGCGCGTCTCCCTGGTTGTGATTGGGGGCCGAGATACCTGAGGTTGAGGGACGTCGGGTCTTGGAGGTATGAGACTCTCTATTGTCGTCTCAGGGCTAGGGTTGTGGTCTGTAGGTTGAGATGTCTTGTGGCATGACAGGGAGGTATGATGCTCCTGCTGTCGCTGTGAGCATTGAGGCTCGGGTGTCGTCGGGTGTGGAAGTATGGCAATCCTTCCTAAGCACCATGTGGAGGACGTCGTGAGGAGGAGTACCCTGTGATGGCCAGTGCGGGTGAGACACATGCCTTGTAGCTGGTAGCGTCCTAAGAGATAGGATTGCTTTTCTAGGGAGGGTTGGCTTTGTGAGGGTTCTTTAGGTAGAGAGAATTGCAGGACGAAGTGGTTCCTGCACAGGGAGGCACGTCGTGGTAGTGGTGCACTTTGGTGGTTGCTTGAGGCTAGAGTTGATTGCCTAGCGTCGGCTCCTCGACTCACTGTGTGTGGTTTTGGCCATTGAGGGCCTTGCTTGTAGTTTTGGGCTGGTAGGGCCCCGTTTGTTGTTTTGGCCGATGTGAGCTTGGTTTGTGGGATTTTAATGAAATGATTTGCGAAATGAATTTAAAGGAAAATTAATTATAGTTTTGTTTTCCGACGTTTTCGTGAGGTACGTGCTGGGTGACTTTTGTCACTCATGCTTTCCTCGTGTTTTTGAGTTGCAAGTGCAGGCATGCGGTGGGTTTAGCTTAGTGCATATAGTCCGGACTCTTGTAGCCGCTTACATAGGTTCCTAGTAGTTGATATTTTTTGTTTTGCTATTTGTAGATACCCCAATTTTGATGTCACTTGGCAACAAGCTCCTCTAGATGATGCTTTGGTTGCGACCACCAAAACCTTAACCTACTCAAGCCCAATTAGGCCCACGCTAGCCCACTCTGATCCAATTAAACTTGAAACCAAACAAACGAAATTAAATCCACTTAAAATCCATTTAAAAACCCTAATTAATTAAATAAAAACCGTAATTAAGTAAAATCCAATTAAACCCACTTAAATATACTTAAAACCCACTTAAAATTCAATAAAACCCTAATTAATCCAATAAAACCCTAATTAATCAAATAAAAACCCTAATTAAGTAAAATGAAATTAAATCCACTTAAATCCATTTAAAACCCACTTAAAATCAATAAAAACCCTAATTAATCAAATAAAAACCTTAATTAAATAAAATCCAATGAAAATCTTAAATCGATCCAAAAACCCTAATTAAAACATAAAACCTAATTAAAACACAAAAAACCCTAAATTAAAACCTTAAACCCTAATTAAACCCAAATTCCAAATTAAAAACCTAAAAAGCAAAACCCTAAATCCATAAAAATTCCAAAACAAAAATAAAACAAAAAAACCCAAAATAATTAAAACCCAATTTAAAACAAATTACTTAAACCTTAATCATGAATTTAACATAAATAAAAGCCCAAAATTAAACCCACAAAGCCCAATTAAAAACCTAAAAATTCCTAAAAATCCCAAAATAAAAACCCAAAACCCTAAGCCCATTAATCCCAACACTATTCAATTCAATCTTTAGAAAAGTCAAAAATAATTCCGACGACCCTATTTTTCCGGCGAGAACTTCGACGAGCAATCCTGAGGAATCCGGAGCCGATCTCAGCCTCCGTGATCTTTGGCCAACCTCCTTCAGCTCACGTCCGATCCAAAGCCGGCGTTCATTCCCTGAAGGGAGGAGGATCCATGGCGAAGAAATGCCTTGCCGGAGTATAAAAACCCTGCTGTCGACGACAAAAAAATAATAAGTTTGAGACCTGCAGCCTCCTCTCAAGCAATTCTGTGCCCTTCACCTTTACCATCAACCTTTAGGAGCATCCAATCCTATTTTTCCAAAGCCAGCCGCCGTCAGTGGGCAAACCAGAGCCACCGGAGCACCTTGTCGTCGACCTACCGCTGGAATCCGTGGGAACAGCCGCTCAGGTACCTTTTCTTCCCTTCTTTTTCAATTCATCGCATGTCCCGTAGTTTTCTCTTGTTTCCCTGAACCAGTCGCGGTGGGGTGGCGCCTCTGTACGCTGCCACCCCCATCTCCGGCAATGGGTTCACCTTCTCCGGCGAACCCACGCCCCTTGTGGAGGAGGGAGGCCCCCAGGGCTCCTTCCTTCCTCTCCTCCTCTTCTCCTCTCCTCCTCCTCGGTGCCCCCTTTTATAGAGAAAGACACCAGCTCGCGCCATCGCCGTCGAGAGCACTTCCGCATGATCCGAACACTCCCGCATCAATCCAAGGACTTCGGAAGCTTCCCTACGTCGTCCTGAAGGCCTCCGTGCCGCTCCGCCACCGCCTGAGCTTCCGCGGCCACCTAACCGCCTCCACCGTCCTCGTCGCCAGAGATAGAGGTGGAAAGAGGCCTCCGGACCTCCTCGGGCCTCCGCGATGCCTCCGAGAGCCTCGCCACCCTTCGTGGTGCTCCCCCAGCCTGGCGCGCACCCCTCTGTCCACTGGACCGCCTCCAGGAGCTCGCTGGAGAGATCGCCGGCGTTGGCAATCCTCCGGTGATCTTCGAATGGGTCTTTTTAGGCCCAATTTCTTTAGTTTTTGATTATTACTTTTAAGTCCTTATTTTATTACGTTTAGGTCCTTTTTATTGCATATGGGTCCAGACATTTTCACTTTAATCCTTGTAGTTTTAAAATATTTTTCATTTCTTTTATTTTCCCTGTGCAATTTGCATGTAGCCCCTGAATAGTTCATCTTTTAATTCTTAACATATTAATGCATGTTTTTATCACACTTTGACCCTTGGAACATAGTTTCTTTACATTTAGGTCCAGAACATTTACATTTAACCCTGAAGCTTTCTAAAATAAGTTTTCTCAGTGAAATTTACATTCTGAGCCCTAAAATATTTAAAAATCACATTGACTAGCATTAAAGTAGATTTTTCTTTACAGTTTGGTTCTAGACTTTTGCATTAATCCCCTAGAACTTTAAAAAATGAGTTTCCTTTGTGTGTTTTGCATCCTAGACCTCAGGAATTTTTATCACATTCAGGTTAAGAAATTTTGCATAAAAGTCCCTGGATTCACATCAAATCATTTCTGAACATAAAATTTACATTTTGACTCTTAGATTAATTCCAAATCCATTATTTAGGGTTTTAAATGTTTTCTTGGATGTTTTGGGGCATTTTTCACTCATTGCATTTCATGTTTTGCATTTAATCATTGATTCCATTTAAAAATCATGTTTTCACTGAGATTTGATGTTTAGCCTTACATTTTGGTCACATTTACACTTATGTGTGAATTTTGCACTTTAGACCCTGAACTTTCAGGACATTATCCAAGTGCAACTTTTACATTCCTGTGCCACATTGACATTGGACCCATCATTTGCATGTTAGAATAGGGGTCATGAACATGTTTTTCATCTAGTTTCTCATTTCTTTCTGTGAATTTTGCATTTTGGCCCTTATGTTTGTCCTTTATTGTGTTTACATCATTTTATTGATTTTCTCCTCCATGTTTCTTTCAAATAACATCTTCTAGACATTTGGCACACATTTTGACACATTCTAGGCCATGCATCACTCCCATGTTAGCTTTTATCATATATGGCCAGAGAAATGACCAAATTGCCCCTATGCCTCCAATTCATGAGCATGCATCTCAATCTTTGCACTCACTCTGGCATAGTCCATGTCTAAGTCATTCTTTAGAGTTTTTGCATATTTAGGCACTTATCTATGCATTTCATATCCTTTCTCTTCACATTTGTATCCCTATTTAGCGAGCCGCCATCTCATGCCTTTCTTTCGTGGATTTCCGATTCACTTTGTCTTCAGAGTTTCTTATCTGATATCCGATTTGATTGGCTTTAATCCTACATTTCGGATTTTTGATTTGATTTGGATTTCATCACCCAAGAGTGTACATTAACAGGCCTGAGGGCCGACATTGTCCCCATTACGAATTATTTTCCCCTTTTTGATTTTCATGACTTTCTCCATGATTCCGATTCACTTTGTCTTCAGATTTTCTTATCCGATATCTGATTTGATTGGTTTTAATCCCATTTTCAGATTTTCGATTTGAGTAGGGTTTCATCGCCCAAGGGCGTACATTAACAGGCCTGAAGGCTGACATTTGTCCCTACCACGAATTATTTTTCCTCTTTTTAATTTTCATGACTTTTTCATGATTCCGAGGACTCGGGTTGACGTGGCTTGTCATCTTTTTGATATCATTATGTTTTTTCAGAAGCGTTCTTTAACAAAACCTCGTCATTTCATGTGATTTTTTGCGATTTTGTTAATTCATGTGGATTTCTTCGTAGTTTTCTCACACTGTCTTGTACATCTATCCAGTCTTGTCATGACATACATATTAGCATGATTAGAGCATGATCCAGGTTTAGCAAACATCCATCTATCCTTTAGCAAGCAATTAGACTAGAAAGACCGAGTTTCTCAGGCGTACGAGGGTATTTAACACCTTCCTCGTGCGTAATAGGAATCCTTATCCATCATTTGGTTAGCAGACATCCAGCCTTCACATCTGCACCTCAGGCATTCATCTTTTTGTGGTTTTCCTCGTCTTTCCCTTAAAAGACTTGGTGGTGACTCCTTTTCTTTTTCTTTTATCTTTCCTTGCACCTTCGCCATCTTGGCATGGCTGTGATCTCCTTCCCTCTGGCGCGGCTCTGCGCTGGGACTTATTCGGGTCGGCATGGTCACAAGAACTGACGACTCCGTTGGGGATAACAAGATTCCAGCTTTCAGGTTAGTCCTTTTTGCTTGCTTTAGCTTCATATGTTGTTTGTTTGCCTCGTTGGTGATTGTTTGTTTAGTTAGTGAGCCTTTTGCACTTTATTTCACACATTTGCTGTCACTGCACACACATGCTATATATCATGCCTTTTGATGTGGTGGATGTTTTCCTTTTCACAATCATGATGCCACGACATTAGCACATGCCATGATCATTCCTTTTGTTTGTTGTTTGCTTGCTTGCTTGTGTGTTTTCTTCCCTTTTTGCACTTGACATGCCTAGGAGAGTAGAGACATGTTTGTTTCCCCCTTCTGGTTAAAATAAAACACACAAACTTGGAGAAAAATTATTAAGGCAAAACTAGAGACCAAATCAAACTCTCCCCCTGGCTAATAAAATGCAAGTAAAAGACACTAAAGCATATTGCATGATTGATCATATAGGGCATGCATTCTTATCTCCTGAGTCCACCTACAGTCCACAAAGGTAGTGATCTGTTCTATAGCTTTGGCGTAGGTCTTGTTGCTAGTTTGTCCCCCCTTGTCCGGGGTCTTGTCGATGTTAGTAGAGGATACAACTCCATGCTACTGCAGGAGACGAGGCCATCAGCGCACCACTCGTTCACTACCTGCGCTTTGGCCAGGATTTAGAGCGAGGACGTTTACTTTCTAGCCTGAGTCGGAGACCTATTAACCCATGTGTGATCCTGGAGTAGATGACCTTCTAGGAAACACTTAGTTGGTGTGAGAGGGCATGTTAGTTGCATCCATGTGCATGAATGCCATTCACGCCACCATAACAAACTGCATTTTGTTGCTGGTTCTAACCCTAGCCAGTTTTCTTTTTTCCAGGTAGTAGAGTGTGAGTTCCTTAGCCAGTGCTCGAGCATTCTTGTCTTGGCTCCCTTGTTTGCGACACATCGTTGCTGATCATCTTTTCCTGAGCTATCCGTCACTTTGACAATAGCTCGTCCTAGGATTCAACCCCTTGTTTGTTGCCGTAGCTCGGTTCTCACCCGTTCCCGGTCAGTTATGGCCCAACGCACTAGTGATTCTCTTTCTGCCATTGTCATTCCAGAGGGTACTTCCTTTACGGTCCCTCCTACCCTTGCTGTGTCTTCAGCCATTCCCTCTGTCCCTTTCGTGCATCACAGAGGTTCTGTCCCCCATCCTGTAGGACATCCACTGACCCCGACCAATCTGGAGCCAGGCACTGAGTCCATCTTAGTGACCTCAGCTTGGGCTCCAGATGTATCACTGATGGCCCCACTTCCTTAGGGTTTCTTCTCTTTTGGCACTCTACCCATAGTGGCAACACCCCTCGCAGATTCCTTGCCTCTAGGGCAACCTACCTCTGTCCCATCTGTGACTTCTGAACCTTTGATTGTGCCACCCCTTGCTATCCCCGAGGGGTCTCCTGCCGTACAGGCAAGATATCTGCTGGCTCTCGCCTAGAAGATCGAGGGCATGGCCTTTGCCATTCAGTCCACCATAGATCCGAACATTCCCGAGGCTCCCCGACAGCCTGCTCCGGTGTTCCAGGCATCGGCACCACCACCTCAGCCCTCATCCCAGCTCCTCGTTGCATCCACATTAGGTGTGATACCACAGGCTCAGACACACCACATCCCTGCACAAAATTCAACTCCGGCATCTGGCGGTCAACCCCTCGGGTTTGCAAGAGTGCAACATCCTCAGAGCTTGCAGCCTAGTGCCGTACCACTACAGCAGTTGTTACTCCCACACTCAGCACCCACTGCCACACAATTTTCTGTTCATACTCCTTCTGCACACCATCAAGTCCAAGCACCTTCACCTCCACAATCACACCCAGCACTCTTGCACGGATATGCTGGCCATCATGCCGCAGCACCTGGTGGCATGATGGTGGATCCGGAGGAGCACTTAGGTGTGACCCACACGGGATATGTGGCCCTTCCCCCTACTGCATCATCCTTATCGGAAGCAGCTCCAGATACCCTCCACGCTAGGGTAGGTGACCTGGAGAAAGCACTTCGACAAGTGCAGGGAGGTGATCGCCAACCCTACGGATTCCGAGACCTCTGTTATTTCCCAAAGGCGACACTCCCACTGCAATTCAAAATCCCAGATTTCGAGAAATATAACGGTAAGGGTTGCCCTATTTCACATCTTCGGGCATATTGCGGAGATCTCGCTCAGCTTAAGGCTGACGAGAGGCTGCTAATCCGCCTCTTCCAAAAGAGTCTCATCGGTCCGGCCCTCAAGTGGTTCACGTCGCTTGACATGGGCTCGATCAAGACTTGGAACGACCTCTCGCAGGTGTTCATGGACCAGTATGCCTTTAACCTCGACTTGGTCCCAAAGAGGGAGGACCTTGTCGCCACAAAATAGAAGCCCAACGAGCCGTTTGGGGAGTATGTCGGCCGCTGGCGCGCCCTTGCATCACAAGTAAAGGATAGGCCATCCGATGAGGAGTCTATCGAAATCATTATCTGAGGAGTGCAGCCTGAAGTTGGGGCTCTGTTGAGCGTTCAACTTGTCATCACCTTCCCTGCGCTCGCCGCTTTTGCCAAACAAGTCTCATCTTCGGATCACCTGGCGAGCAGCAACACTCGCAACGATGCTGGCACTAGTTACGCTAAGAGGCGGGATCCTCCTAAGCCTGCCGTCGCATGCATAGGGTCAACCGTTACGCCCGTCAAGGTGGTGAACCAACCAGGCCCGAGTCAGTTAGTTTATGCACCTACATCTAGTGCACCGCACACACCACAGATCACTACCACCGCCCAACCAGTGTATCCTGCGGCAACAGTCCGGCAAGGACCCCGCCCAGGGCAGTGAAGGCTTTTGAGTGCTGCCCGACAATATACACCACTTGTTGAGCTGTTGAGTACCATCCTACCTAAGGTGGTGTCACTCCTGAAGCTCCCGGAGATCCGCCCCCCACCGAATCCTCTTTCGGGGTGGTATAACATGAGTCTATACTGCAATTTCCACCGTTGCGTGAGTCATTCGACAGATAATTGCATGGCTCTTCGGAACTCCATTCAGGACTTGATTGACCGCAAGGTCATCGTTATCGACACTCAGGAGGCACACACTACACCTGCACCACCACCGACTCATACCAACATTGTCAACCAGCCCATGCCTGCGTATGACAACTCAGTAGGCGCTAGGACCTTAGGAGTCCATTTCATCTCCACCTTTGGGTCTACGACATCTGTAGTAGACCCCTCTGACCTGATTCACACTAAGGGTAAGCCCTCCCCTACTCATTTTATCTTTTGATTCATGCTGGTCCCGAGTCAGTGGTCCACATGATACGGCTGACCGCAAGGGCAGAGCGTACCGTCACGCCGCTGACCGTGCATTCTAGTCACCCATTGGCCCACTTATCTCTTGTCCAACCTCTTACCTAGAATCATGTCCAATCTCTTGTCCAATCTCTTGTCCAACCTCTTGTCTGGAATCTTGTCCTATATCTTGTTCAACCTCTTGCCTAGAACCTTGTCCAATCGCTTGTCCAACCTCTTGCCTTGATTCCCATCTAATCTCCAATCCGAGCTCTTACCTAGATTCTTGTCTAATCTCTTGTCTAGATTCTTGTCCAATCTCTTGTCCAACCTCTTGCCTAAATTCTTGTCCAATCTCTTGTCCAAAATCCTATCCAATCTCCGATCCAACCTCATACATAGATTCTTGTCCAATCTCTAGTCCAACCTCTTACCTAGAATCCTATCCAATCTTGTCCAATCTCTTGTCTAGATTCTTGTCCAATCTCTGGTCCAACCTCTTACCTAGATTCTTGTCCCATCTTTTGTCCAAAATCCTGTCCAATCCATTGTCCAACCTCTTTCCTAGAACTCTGTCCAATCTCCCATTCAGCATCTTGTCCAGTATCTTGTCTAGTCTCTATTCCAATGTCTTGTCCCGTATCTTATCTGACCTCTTGCTCAGTTTCCAATCCAATATCCTGTCTAACCTGACCCCCTCAATCTTCTAGGATGGTCCCTTGTTTAGTCCCTGCTTCTTCAACCAGGCAGGAGCAGCCCTTTGCCGACATCACCTCTCAACTGAAGAAGGTCAAGGGTGATATCTCCATTTGGGATCTCATCCGTACTTCTTCAGAGCATCGAGAGACCTTCCTAAGGGTCTTTCAGGTTGTTCGAGTCTCCCCCAACATAGAACTGTCCGCTCTTGAGAATATGGTGGGCATGATTGCGGAGCCACATGTCATTTCCTTTTCCAGTGAAGAGTTGCCTCAGGCAGGAGTCAATCATAACAAGCCCCTGTTCATTACGGCCCAATATCAGAGCTTCTGAATTCCCCTCACTTTGGTTGATAATGGTGCAGGCCTTAATGTCTGCCCTTTGTGCACAGCAAATAAAATTGGATTCAAAGCCGAGGATATCATACCAACTACAATGGGAATGACGACCTTTGATAACATGCATCACGACGCGCTGGGGATGCTAGTTATTCCTCTCACCATAGGGCTTGTAGTCTTCGACGTCGAATCTTACATTGTGGATCTAGAGCCCTCTTTCAATCTTCTGCTTAGGCACCCTTGGTTGCACAAGCATCAGGTGAGCCCCTTGACCCTCCACTGCATGGTTAAGTTCCGTTGGGGCGACGACGTAGTCGTCGTCTTGGCGGAAGATCTTGATGAAGAAAAGTCGAGTCGGTCTCTGTTGTCTCCCTTCATACCGTCCACTTCGATCCTAAACCGTCTGATGTCGTGTTCTAGGTCAACCATTTCGAGCCCATCAATTACATTCCGGCTCTTGAGCGTGTCGGTTACCTGACCGTTCGTGGCAATCCCCTCTGGATGATCGAAAACATATGTCGCAAATGGGGATACAAGAAAGAAACACCGCTCGGGCGACACAGCCATGGAATCTCTGAACCCATCCAGGCGAAAGAGAGGTGAGAGTTTGAAGGCCTAGGATACGAGTGGTAGCCGCACCACGACGGATATTCACACACCCGGAGGTACAAAAAGATTTAAATTCCGTCAGACCTCACCAACTTTGTTAGTGCAAGGATACTAGATCCCAATCAGAGCCAAGGCACCGTAGAAAGGAGCTGACTTCGGACGATGCAGTCACAGTGTCAGCCAACGGTAAGCACCCTGACGATATCAGCCATTCCCCAAGCAGCAAGCCCCACAGTGGTAGTCCTGCAAGTAAGGACATCGATAGACCCATCAGTGCAGTTGGTCAGTCCAAGACACTGTTTACAACAGTCTCAGATTCAATTAGCGGAGGCCCATAGTCCAGAGGTGGAAGTGGCAGAGTAGAGTACTGTTAGAGATTTTGAGTGCATCCTGGTAGAAGATGAGACAGTCAGTAGGACAGTGCAGGCGAGTGAGCGAGTTAGCGACAAGGAGCTTCTATTCCGAAAGCAGTTGTTAGTGTTGGTTGAGGATACAGCAGAGCATCAGAGGCTGAAGAAAGAAAAGTCGAGGGCCTCAGGATCTGAGCTAGTAGTCCCCCACCAGCAGTTGGACCACTCACCCATCATGGTCCTATCTGATTCACAACCAGAGTCCATTAGACCATTAGAGTTAATCTCTTTGGAGCCGGGAGGCGGGTCTAGGTGGTATTTGCAGAAGAAGCCTCACCTTAAGCAGGGTGAGGGTCAAAAAAAAAGAAGACTCTAAGTTAAGCTCAAGGGGAAGGCCAGGTGGCATCACTCCTATCAGTCAGTAGTAGGACAGTCGCCAATCAGTTGCACCCTTTGTACATACTACAGAAAACCCAAAAAGATCAAAAAATCCAGAAAACCCAAAATAAAAATCAAAAAAAATCCAGAAACCCAAAAAAAATTAGAAAACCTAAAAAACCAAAAAATAGTAACAGAGGTCGAGGAAACGGGGCAGCCCGGCCAGTCAGCAGAGTCCATTATCAGAGAGCCAGAGGTCACACAGTGCAAATACAAGAACACCAAAGTCAGTGTGATCATCCTGAAGAATCATCAGGGACATAAATCAGAACACATTCTCTCCTTTGACATCATTGACCCAACCTTCAAGGAGGAAATCATATCAAAACTCATCGCCAATGAGGAGGGGGATGATGACACAGATGAAGATGGAGAGACACCCGAATTCCAGTCCTACGACAATGATCCAGATGGCCCAAACATGCATGTCGAGGAGGAAACTGAACGGGTGAACATCGGCACAACAGAGGATGTCAAAGAGGTGCTCATCAGTGCTAAGCTATCTCCACAGGCCAGGGCGGATTTCCTGATGTTTCTGAAGGGATACACAGATGTCTTTGCCTGGAGTTATGACGACATGAGCGGCCTAGACATCGAAGTGGTGGTACACAAGCTACCCCTGAAGCCTAATGAGAGGCCTGTCAAGCAAGGACTTAGGAGATGGCGACCTTAATGGATTCTGAAGCTCAAAGAAGAATCATGAAGCAGCACAAGGTGAATTTCCTCAAGGTGGTGCTGTACCCAGAGTGGTTAGCAAATGTTGTCCCAGTGCCAAAGAAGGATGGGAAAGTCTGCATGTGCATCGACTACAGAGACCTCAACAAGGCGAGTCCCAAAGACTTTTCCCGCTTCCTCACATAGATGTCTTAGTGGACAATACAGCCGATCACAAAATGCTATCATTCATGGATGGTTTCTCAGGGTACAACCAGATCAAAATGGCAGAGGAAGATATGGAGAAGACATCCTTTATAACTCCCTGGGGAGTTTTCTGCTATCGTGTGATGCCATTTGGGCTCAAGAACGCAAGCGTAACTTATCAAAGGGCAATGACCGTGCTTTTCCATGACTTCATGCATTAAGAAATAGAGGTCTATGTAGATGATATAATTGCCAAGTCCAAAGAGCCCGAGGAGCACCTGGCTTGTCTGAGGAAGTTGTTTGATCGCCTCAGGAAGTACAAGCTCCGTCTTAACCCCAACAAATGCATATTCGGGGTGTCTTCTGGCAAACTTCTGGGATATATCATCAGTCAGCGGGGAATCGAGGTCGACCCTAGTAAAGCAAGAGCCATCATTGATATGCCTCCCCCTGCATCAGAAAAGGAAGTTAGGGGCTTATTAGGCCGATTACAGTATATCAGCCGGTTTATTGCACAACTTACTCCCATTTGTGAGCCCATCTTCAAGCTGTTAAGAAAGAATGCACAGATCCAGTGGAATGAAGAGTGTCAAATTGCATTCGATAAAATCAACCAGCTCCTTATAAAGCCTCCTGTCTTTGTTCTGCTCACACCCGGGCGACCTTTGCTGCTATATCTCTCCATCACCCAACACTCCATGGGAGTAGTCCTTGGGCAGCACGATGAAACAAGACGTAGGGAGAGAGCCATCTACTTGTTGAGCAAGAAGTTCAATGATTGTGAAGCCAGGTACAGTCCAATTGAGAAAATCTGCTTATCCCTTGTCTGGGCCACCCAATGCCTTAGGCACTATATGATGGCATATCCAGTTCTCCTCCTATGCCGGCATGACCCCATAAAGTACTTGTTCCAAAAGCCAGCATTAGTGGGATGATGAGTGAAGTGGCAAGTGATGCTATCCCAGTATGACATTACTTTTGTCACACAAAAATCAATGAAAGGGCAGGCAGTAGCAGACCACCTAGCTGACCTACCATTGCCAGAGTATGAGCCTTTATAGACACAGTTCCTAGATGAAGACATTCTGTTCGCCATGGGAGAAGCAGATTCTGATGAGCCAGGAGACAAGTCCCGGTGGCACTTGTACTTCGATGGAGCTGTCAACAAGAGGGGTAGAGGAATCGATGCGGTATTGTCAACGCCACAAGGATAGATGACCCCCTACTCCAGAAAGCTCAATTTCTAGTACACCAATAACGAGGCCGAGTACGAGGCATGCATCATGGTACTGCAAATGGCATTAGAGCATGGCGCACGGAAGTTACAGGTGCATGGGGATGCCATGCTAGTCATATCCCAAATTAGTGGCGGATGGAAAACCAAAGATCCAAAGCTTGTGACATATCATGAATATCTCTTACAGCTCGTCAAGGAGTTCAAGGAAGTACATTTCTCCTTCTTGAGTAGAGCCAAAAACGCCTACGCAGATGCGTTGGCAACCCTTGCCTCTTAACTCTCAATCCCTGAGGAGCGCACGGTAGACGTATCAATCACTCGAGCGAAACAACCCATCCATTGCATGAGCATAGAAGAAGCCGACCCATCACCAGAGCTCCCTTGGCATCACGACATCAAGGCCTTCCTAGAATCAGGCGACCTCCCCACTAGCACATCACTAGCAGACAAGAAGACCATGGCGCGCCTAGCATCAAGATACGTGTTAGGCGGTGGACATCTATACAGAAGGTCATATAACCAGATGCTTTTGCGATGTGTCGACAAGAAATAGGCAGACACCTTGATGCTTCAAGTCCACGCCGGAACATGTGGCCCCCACATGAACGGAATATTGCTAGCCAAGAAGATCATGCTGCAGGGCCACTTCTGGTCAACTATGGAGGCAGATTACTATCACTTTGTGCGCAAATGTCATAATTGTCAGATTCATGGTGTAGACACCCCAATTTTGAGCTCATTTGGCAGCAGGCTCCTCCGGTTGATGCTCTGGTTGCGACCACCAAAACCCTAGTCCACGTAGGTCCCAATCAGACCCACACTAGCCTACATGACCCAATAAAACACTAAAACCCATTAAAATTCACTGAAAA